>JAAEAF010000065.1:0-145883 GCA_011037195.1 Triatoma infestans
TATAATTTTATCAGCGCTCTATACTCTTCGAAGTAAAGTTTAGGAATGGGAAATACCTTTAAGAATAATAATAAAAATAAGATATTATTGATTTCTAAAATTTACATAAAATTAAATATATAAGTATACCTTGTTGTAAACTACAAACCTAAATGCATATATATTCCACAATCAATAAACAGTAAGATATTTCAATAATTTTTATTTCAATGGTTTTATATAATTTTATCAGAGCTCTATACTCTTCGAAGTAAAGTTTAAGAATGGGAAAAAAAAGACAGGATTAATGTGTGTTAATGAAGTGAGCATGTCCGTGCAGGTTAGTGCAGGTCTGTGCAAAACCAAAGTCTGTCCACTTACACTACCTATTTCTTTCCAAGAATTTTTTTTAGTACCCCACCCCTATTATTATTACTATTATTTTTTTTTCTTGCTGGTCTATTTATCTTCTTTTTTTTATTTTATTTTTAATTACTTAAGGAAGAACAATAAATAAATAAAAAAACTGATTTCTAAATGTAATTTTATAATTAAAAAAAAAACTACAGAACATAACTTACATAATAAAATAATATTACATAATACAACTTGTATTGGAACTTTTTATTTACAATTTTATTAAAAAAAAATACATATATTACAGAAAATTAAGATATACAACTGTTTTTTTTTTGTTTTTTTATTGTATTACACTTTTTGAATAACTATTTCTATTAACAATATATTATATGTGCAATTTTTTTTCTTTTTACAAAATTTTCAATAAATTTGTGACAAATAACCAGTGCGAGAGAGCATGTATTCGAAAATGGGCACACATAGCCGGTGCTCTGTTATGCAGAAGATACTGAGTGCCTTCGTTCAATGGTGTTAATTCCCCAACTGATGGACAATCGAAATCCTCCAAGTCGATTACATTTTCACAATAATTAGATAAAAATTGTCTTTTTTGCAGTCCTTTTACAAATATTTTGTTGTATTTGGAAAGATTCTTTTGTAGAATAAGAGGTAACTCATTATAGTCCACGTAGCCCTCATTCCATTTAATTTTGTGAAAATTTTTCGTTAACCAAGTGTTGACTCGGAGATTAAATGCTTTCAATTGTAAATTTTCTGGGGGTTTAAACAACCAGTGCCCACTTGAAAGATGTTCTAAATCCAAAATGGATAATTCTTTCACGATATAAGCTTGTGAGTTATCCAAGAAACATTGCATGTCTACAACACACGCACCGGACGCCGTCCGTCATGATTGCAACTGATAAATAAAATATTAGAAAAGCTAAAGACTGAAGGGGGGGATTAACGGACTTGTCTCAACATGCTCAGACATGAATTAACATGACATGTATTACTTTTTACACTGATTTAACAATTATTTTTTTTTATTTTAATCTATAAATTATTGATTTATTTTTTTTATTTTTTCTAAATAACAAAAAATTTCAACTTTCTCCATAGTTGTAGAGACATATATGCAAAAAATATTTACTTAATTTTCATTTTCAATTTTCAAAATAGTTTACCTGAATTAATTTAAACATTTTTTTAATTAAAAAAAAAAAAAAAATTCAATTTTCACATATTTTTATACTTTTAGATAAATTCAAGATCGTATCGACGGTTTTTTATACCTTTGTATATTAAAGATATCTATCTTTCTGGTTGTAACATCGTACTCCTCGATGATCTCTTTGGTAAATATTTCAGTGAATCTATTTGGTAAAAAGACGATAGTTGGTTCATCTTCCTAGGGTGAAGGCCCAATGCTCCTGATGTGTGCTACCATGGCTTGTCCAAATTTAGTACTAATTTTATCAAATTTTATCACTTCATAACTTACTCCTACACGAAGGTCCGCAAGCCTGCCAATCTGTGAGCAGCTTTTGTTAGCTTCATTTAAATAGGCCGCTAAAGACATCTGAAAAACAAGATTATAAAAAATAAGATTTTTATTATTATTAAAAAATTAATAAAAAGATAACGGTAATATAGTAATGATCACTTACTTTTTTCTTTCTTTTTGATTGTGTGAAATCTTAATTTTTTTACTTATTATATTGCAAGACGATCCGTCTCAGGCGACTGCTACAGTTGAAATGATCATTTTTATCCTTCAGTATCCCCCCCTTCACACCACTGAGCATGCGCACTTTGACCCTCTTGTATAAACAAAATTTTACTAGTAAAATTGCCGAGACCTGCATGGACATGTTTTTACCTGCACCAACATGCACGTTATGTTTAATCCTCTAGTTAGGCGCCACGCAGTATTTAATTCACTCTTACTGTTGACTTGGTGGCGTGTGGAGCTCTGCGAAATTTTTTTACATATTATAACACACTACTGATACAACTGTTTTTAACATCAAGGTATACCTATTTATTTGTTCAATGATGTATACGTTTTTGAAATAAAAACTTTTATTATTTTTTTTTTAAAGGTATTATATTGTATAAAAATGGGAGATGACAAAAAAAAATATCCTTGCTCATTCTGTGGAAAATTATTTATTAGAAGTTTCGATGCAAGACGGCACGAAAATAGTTGCAAGTGCCGATTCATCATAATCCTAACAAATTTTTGTGTCCGAGATGTGGAAAAAGCTTTCCCAGAAAGGACAGCCTCATGCGGCATGAAAATAAAAATTGCGTATTTGCTCAAATTGCATCTGATAAAGAATCTATATTGGTAGATAATAGTTTAACATCACAGCTGTGTGAAAAGTGTGGAAAAATACTTGCTAGTAATAATAATTCTTCTCTGATTAATGTCTGCAATTGCATAGATTATCTGTTGCAAAACGATGATATTATTTTTCAATTAATTTGTGGAAAATGTGGTGACACATTTCCAAACGAAATCCTTAGAGCAGAACATGAAAAAATTTGCCCGCAACACCCATGTTGCACAAGTGAACGTAATTTTAATTTTTTTGGAAATTGTAGATGTCATATGAAAAAAGTCCAGTTTATTTAATTTTGTTTCTAATTATATTTTTTCTAAGCATTTTGTTATTAAAATTTGCTGAAATAAAAATGATGTTTCAAATTTTTCAGTAATTCATTCTAGATACTTATATATATGTAGTAGATAAATGATTTTTTGTTATTGATATCCTCATTATCTTATTTGAAATAAATATTTATTATGTAAAATAGTGTACTTCATTATTTCACTTTGAACGTAGCAATTGTTTTTTTTCTTTTACGTTTCTGAACTATAAAATTGGGGGGGGGGGATGAATATTACAAATATTATAGTAAATTTCTATCCCAGTCTTTAAGATGCGTTTAAAGAAACAGGATGTATCTTTAAATGTAGGCAAGATATTATTAGATAACACCGACTTCTCCAAGTTTTCAATACATAGCCCCCTTTTACCAAACAGTATTAGATATTTGATTTGTGGTCCTTCAAATTGTGGAAAAACAAATTTAATGCTTAATTTAATTTTCAGCCCGCACGGTTTAAAATTTCAAAATATTTATATATTTAGCAAATCTCTTTGTCAACCGAAGTACCTACAACTTAGACATATTTTTTCGGTACTGGATGAAATTGGATTGTTTCTATTCAGAGATAATGAAGAAATTCCTGCTCCAAGTGAATCCCGTCCCAATTCAATTATAATTTTTGACGATGTGGCTTGTGATAAACAGGACCGAGTAAGGTCATATTTTTGTATGGGGAGGCATAGTAATGTTGATTCGTTCTATTTGTGCCAAAGTTATGCGCGGGTCCCCAAACATTTAATAAGAGACAATGTTAATTTGCTTGTAATTTTCAAACAGGATTTACTAAATATAAAAAGGATATACGAAGACCATGTAAATTCCGATATGTCTTTTAAAGATTTTATAGAAATTTGTCGAAAATGTTGGGAAGAAGATAAATACGGTTTTCTTGTTATTAACAAAGATTCTCCGTTGAATAATGGTCGTTATCGTATAGGTTTCGATGTTTACATAACAATAT
The DNA here is from genome assembly GCA_011037195.1 of Triatoma infestans. Lineage (NCBI taxonomy): Eukaryota > Metazoa > Arthropoda > Insecta > Hemiptera > Reduviidae > Triatoma > Triatoma infestans. The sequence continues at coordinate 3,980 of JAAEAF010000065.1, forward strand.
AACTCCCTTTCTCTCTCAAAAACAAAAAACAAAAAAGTCATCAGTTATATTTTAACTATGGAGGAAGCAACATCTTCGTCTGATATTGCTCGGGAAATTGCTGAGATCAGACAAAATATTAGACAGAAATACAATGCGCTTAAACGATTCAAGGAAGAGTCAGAGGAATTCTATAAAGTTAAATATAAGCCATAGTGAATGCTTTAAAAGAACACAACGAGGTTTTACCAACACGACCATTGAAAAGAAAAGCAGAAACTCCTCCACCTCAGAGACCAAAACGTTTATTTTTAAAATCGATGAGCATCACACCTTTGTCAAGTAGAAATGTATTAGATGTTTTTACCCAAAATCTTCCTAGGGGAATGAAAAGTCCTCAATATAAATGTGAATATCCAACACCTTCTCCTCCACCTCTTCCTGTAGAAGCTTATCTGAACCAACCGTATTTGAACACAGTCCGGCACATGATGAATGTGAATTTCCCTCACCCCCTCCTTGTTTAGAATTACCTGGTACGAGTTTTTCTGAACCAACTATTTTCGAACATACACCTGCGAAACCAATATTAGAACAATTAAGCGAAGAAGCTAAAACACCAGAAGGAAGAAAAATAGTCGACCAATTCGTGAAGAAAATTGGAAAAACACCTTCCAAATACGTCATGAAATTTTTAAAAATTGATACCATAGGTTTGGATGAAACTTACGGAATTCGTTATGATGGAGATAAATTCATTATGGGTGATTCCATAGTCACAATAGAGAATATTGAATTGGATATCGGGGAAAATAGTTATATCGCGACTCCTGGTCTTATGGAGTTACTATTCATGAAAAATCCTAATCTGACCCTCGTGAGTGATGAAGATAAGGCAAATTATAAAGAAATATTAGATCATACCAATGCTCATAGAAAGCGCTACAGTAGTAGTGGTGATTACAATATTGTAAGGGCGCATCCTAAATGGCCTGTTATATCGGCACTTTTCAAACCTAAAAAGAAGAAAAATTTATCAATTAAAAAGGTACTGGATTGTTAAATCTTAATGACCTCATTGAACGATTAAAAATTTTGTTAGCATCAAAACACTTAAATGCTAAAGATGAAATTAAAATTATAGAGAGCAAACTTCGGGCTGCTTGCATAATAAAATAAAATATATGGGTCCAACACTTCGGCATGATTCATTTAGTTTTTATCTGTGAACTGACAAACATGTCCGCGATAAAGCACCAGATCGTGAAAGAACTTCACCAACAGGCGAGGAGAAATTTCAAACGCCGAAAAGTAATATTGAAAGGAATCGATGATCTATGGCAGGCCGATCTCATTGAAATGGTTCCTTATTCAAAAGATAATGAAGGATTCAAATATATACTGGTTGTCATAGACTGCTTTTCCAAATATATGTGGGGTGTGGAAATCAAAAGAAAATCGGCCAAAGATATATCTGAAGGGTTTAAAACAATTTTTCAAACCTCAAATGGAAGGATCCCACGGAACTTACAAACCGATCAGGGTAAAGAGTTTTACAATAGAGAAGTCAAATCTTTATTTAAAAAAAACAATATCAATCATTACTCCACTTACAGTAATTTAAAAGCTTCCATTGTAGAAAGGGCCATAAGAACGTTAAAAACGATGATTTGGAAAAAATTTAGTCTCGAAGGTTCATATAAATGGTTGTCTTTATTAAAGCCGCTAATAAATGAATATAATCATAAAAAACATAGAACAATTGGAATGACTCCTGCTTCCGTTAAATCCGGTAATATTGAATCTTATCTATTAGAGAATGTATTCTCTAGTAAATGTGCGACAGTAAAAAAACCAAAATTTAAATTGGGTGATTTTGTAAGAATATCGAAGTATAAGGCTCAATTTAGTAAGGGCTACACACCATCATGGTCAACGGAAATATTTAAAATATGTAAAGTTAAAGGAACTAATCCAGTAACATACAATTTACAAGATTCGAGTGGGCAAGAAATTGCTGGAGGATTTTACCAAGAAGAATTGCTGTTAGTAAAATATCCGGATGCATTTTTAGTGGAAAAGGTGCTACAGAAGAAAGGTAGAAAAGCGCTAGTGAAATGGTTGGGGTTTGATTCTTCTCACAACAGCTGGATAGATGTAAAAAATTTAAATATATAAAGGTGCATTGGTCAAAAAAAAAAGAAAAAAGAATACTCAGAATACGTTGACGCTTCATTGAGTGAACATGGGGAGCAGAAAACGGAAGCAAAGAATAATTAAAACTCCTAGGAAAATAGGAGGCAACAGATTATACCCCCTTTCGAAGAAAGCAAAACAATTATTGTCTTCTTTTCCAAAATGGAGCCTTTCCAACTTCGATATTTCTCGTATCGCGCGGAAACAAAAAATTTCTAATTTCAGGGGTGTTTTCATGTGCGATCAGCTTCCAAAAAGGCCATGGACGAATGAATGTGCAGTTATAAATCTGGATAAAAGCACAGGTGCCGGAACTCATTGGGTTTGTTATAGGAAAACTGGAAATCTTGCAAAATATTTCGATAGTACTGGTAATTGTAAACACCCTACCGAACTCGGACGTTATTTGAAAAATGTGCGCATTTTGGCTAATAGAAAAAAATATCAACCCTCAAATACAAATCAGTGCGGCCATCTTTGTTTGCTATTTTTACTAAACCTTATAAAATGAACTTAGACCACCTTCGTTAGTCGTTTTTCTGTCCGCTATGGGGTTAGACCTTAGGAAAGTATATAACAAGCAACAATTTAACCAACAAACGACCAGTCTTCCTCGTAAAGTCGACAGGAAAGCATCTCTAGTCTCCAAAGAGAACATTAAATTTCTGCAAACAGCTGGATACATATTGCTTCCAAAATCGAAATGGAAATGTTAAACGTAGCAGGAAGGCCGAGATTTGATGAATCTGTTGAAGGAGTCGAAGTTCACTCTCATCACCCATATGCTTCAACAAAATTACAAGCCGGGGACGAAATTAGAATCACCGTACAACACCAAGATATTTACACCTTACCATGTGACAGTTTTCTGTATTTAGAGGGTAAATTTCTAAAAGAAGATGGAACGGGTGTACCGGTGAACGCGAAATTAACTCAGAACGCCTTTGCTTTTCTATTTGATGAAATTCGGTATGAAATCTGTGGGACTGAGGTTGACAGAGTCAAAAGTCCTGGAATTACAAGCACCTTAAAAGGGTTAGTATCAATAAAACGAGGTGGTGTAAATGAAAATGCCGGTTGGATATTGCCAGGATCTAAGGCTTTAGGTCTCACATCGGTGGAAGGACACTTCAATGTTTGCATTCCTCTAAACATGTTACTCGGTTTTGCCGAAGATTATCAAAAGGTAATAATAAATGTCAAACAAGAACTTATATTAATTCGATCCAGGAGCGAAGATAATTGTTACATCTCAAATAGGGTGAATAATGAGCTTGAGAAAGCAAAATTAGTACTGACCACCTTAACTTGGAATATTCCCTACCTGTACATAAATGAATACAATAGACTGTTAATGTTGAAACATTTAAAACAGGAAAAAATTATATCAGTACCGTTTAGAAGCTGGGAACTATACGATTATCCTTTACTACCAACAACTCAAAGACAGCTATGGACGGTAAAAACTTCCACCCAGTTGGAAAAACCTCGTTTTGTCCTTTTAGGTTTCCAGACTTCTAGAAAAAACAATCCTGAGAAAGATTCCAGCAGATTTGATCATTGCAGTTTGACAAATGTTAAGCTTTTTCTCAATTCAAAATCTTACCCTTACAGCGATATGAACGTAAATTTTTCAGTTAATCATACGGACTATTGTATTACATGTACTCAAACTTCCAGAAAGGTTTCTATGCTGAGGCTAATCCTTCTCCTTTGCTTTCCTTATCGGAATATAGAGATGAGGCTCCGATTATTGTAATCGACTGTGCAAAACAATGTGAATCCATAAAAACCGGTCCTGTAGATGTAAGGCTTGAATTTGAAGCTAGCACAGCGTTCCCTGCCGATACCACTGCTTACTGCTTAATCATACACGACAGAGTCATCCAATACAATCCACTATCTAATATTGTACGCCGAATGGTATAAACCGTTTTTTTTTTTCGAATTGTATTATTTCTTGATAATATTCAAAGAGACGTTTTTTCATTTAGTATTTATGAATATTTTTTCTTTTTTCTAATACAAAATTTAAAAAAATTTAAAAAAAAAGTTTCTGGCAAGGCATTTTTTATTTATAGAAAATAAAATTATTTTATAATGCTGAAGATGTTTTTTTTTCATTTTTATTATATTAATATGAAGTTTTTTCAATTTGATTGTGAATGCAATGTTAAGTAAAAATACCATTACATCAGAATGAAGGTCACTGGCGTGGTATAAAATACCCGTAAACCAAAAAAAAATGAAAATAAAATGTGGGTTAGTAAGGAAGCATTCACACAAAAAAAAAATGGAAAAAAAAAATCAGGTCCGAAAATAGTGAAAATTAGAGCTGTGACGTCACAGAAAAGACAAGCGTACTCTACCGCAGTGACGCCGCCCGGTAAAAAAAAAAAAAGCATGTCCGGCAGGCAATAAAATAACTAGAAAAAAAAATAGTGAGCTGTGACGTCACAGAAAAGCGTACTCCACGCCGCATAGACGCCGCACAATACTACGCCACATGCTCCACATGCGCCACATAAAAAGACAAGAGTACTCTACGCCACGCCGCATAGGAAAAAACGCCGCACACATAGGAAAAACGCCGCATATTTTGTCCTGGAATCATCTTTTTTACTCGACGTTAAGCTTGTCTTTAAAGTACCACTTTTGTGAAAATTGCTATCTAAAATTGTTGTAGATGAAAAATAACTGAGTCTTAACCTTACATATTCAAAAACAATAAAAGCAAAGCTAATATTACAATAAATAAATAAATAAATAAATCACCCAACCGAAGAAACTCAACAATATAGATTTCCGACTTTTTCGGAATTTTACGCAAACTCTTCCGCCTTTTTTCTGTAAAAGCAGTGAGAGAAAATCGTCAGATTGTTTCTCATCAAATTTCTATATAATAATTAAACTAAAATTATTGGTCATTGGGTAAAACGAGATAGATTAGTTAATAATATATCGTGTTATATTCCGGTTGTTAGTTAGCTGCTGACAATTGTGACGTTTCCTTTAAAGGAAAGCTCTTCATTTGTATTGATAGCGCTGTTATTGACCTGCACATTACTTAGTTTAAACAGAAGATTCTGATTGGGTTAACAGTATCTGTACAATTAGAGCTAACCTCATCTAACCATGTTACCTTAGTTACTTAATGACCACTAGAATAACAATAGGCATTTATAGTCTATTAGTATCTGCCATATTATTTTCATAGGGTAATCTTCTGAGTAAAAAGGAAATTCCCCTTTCACTCCATTTCAATCTTCCTAAAAGTATCTTTTTTAAAAACATTAGGACGAGTAAAATGACACTGCTGTTTACATAACATCATAACAATTTTGCTATATCAACAACTTTGATTTCTTTTTTTTTTTTTTTCAAAGTCATAAATTATTACAAAGTTTGCAAAGTACTTTCTTAAGTACTTTAAAGTTTTTTTGGGGGGGTTTACTTTTTGTTTTTTTTTGTGCACAAAGACAAAAAAAAAATTATTAAAAGAATTTTATTAGGGAATATGATTACAAACTTGAGTCAGCCCAGTTTTTTTTACACTCTTTTACGTAATAATAATAATACTTAATATAAAATAATAAATAACTTGTTGAAGAGTTATTTTATGAATTTTTTTAAAAAAAAAAAACTTTTTAAAACGATAATATCTATTAATAAATGAATATAGTTTGTGATTAATGAAGTGGCAGTTATTTTTTCCCCTTTTTTAATCATTAATTTCAACAAAGTTTCTTATATCTAATTAGATGAGCTTTATCTCGGTAAAAATGGCATCAATTAAAAAAAAAAAAACCTTTTTAGTTATTATCTAATTTTTCTTCTTAGATAAGAATATTAAACTACCCTTGCAGTTTGTATATGAATTGCTATTTATCTACGTGTTTTAAATTAATAAATTCTGAATTATTAAATTTGAATGATATCATTAAAACTCTAAAAAATATTGGCTCAGTTTTAAAAAAAAATAATATACTCACTTTATAATATATTCTTGGTACTACTGGGAAGCACAAATGTTTTCCGAACGATTCAAATAGAGCCTGCAACAAAAGTCCAGATTATATACTTTCATCAACTTAAACATAATGAACCAATTAAGAAGAAAGTAAGAGAAAGCAAAAATACTTCTTTAGCTATCCAGTTACCAACTTCCAAACACAGCAGCCAGGTACAGGCAGCCGAAATGCGTTTCCTCCGAAAAATAGAGGGAAAGACGAGGAGAGATAGAATAAGAAATTCTACAATAAGGTCTAATCTAAATGTCGGGCCGGTGGATGAGCTGCTGAGAGAACACAGGCTAAGATGGTTTGGGCACATGATGAGGATGGACCCAGGCCATATAGCGAGAACTTGTTTTGAGGCTAAGATGCAGGGTCAAAGAGGCAGGGGCAGACCGCGCACTACATGGGAAGGGATAGTGAGAGAGGATTTCAAAAAGAAGAACTTGGATTGGAGAAGGAATAGAAAGTTGACTGAGGATAGGGATAGTTGGAAAGCTTTAGTGAAGGCACCTCGACACTGAAAGGTAAACGAGGAATGATTAAGAAGAAGAAGAAGAAGATATCCAGTTTCCATTCCAAGATAAAAGAAAATCTTTAGAGCCATTTAGAAAAAAAAGAAGGAGTTAAAATTACTTCTAATTAAAGTTTTACAATTATAAATCAAGTGTACAGAGGGCACTTTGTCTTCTTGCCTGGCCAAATTGTATAACTTATCGTAACATACATTGCTTTTTAATCTAGAAAAAACAAAATTTGTGAGTACGCTTAATATATTTGGAATTTTTAAGAAGAAAAAAGGAAAAAATCTGGTGTGAAACACTCCTCACACAATTTTCTCTTATTCCAGTTCTCAAAATTATAATTGACAAATTTTATAGTTTGTATACAAAATTTCATGAAATTCGTAGAAAACTGAAAAAACTGTTGACTAAAAGCGCACTTCCGGTTTACTAGTTTTCTTGAAACTCGGAATTATGGCCATCTATTTATTTCTAATTAATTTTGTTCGGATGATAGAATTGTATAATCAACTATGATAGCACGTTAGAGAAAAATATAAACCCACCCCTCCCCAAAAAATGCCCTTAAAAAAGTTTTCCCAGAGAAATGTTTTAAATAAAAGTTTTAGTTCTTTGTATGTGTAGTTTATATAGGAAGTTTCAAGAAAATCGTCGAAGCTATTTTTGAGAAAATCGCGACATAGTGAAAAAAATCATTTAGTAAAGTGGTAAAGTAAACACACTTCCTGTCACCCGATTGTTTTCAACAACAAATTTAATTCTAACACATTACATATTTCATAACATTATTTAGATGAACGAATTGTCTAATAAACTGAAATAGCACTTTAGATGAAAACCTAACCCCACCGCTCCCCCAAAACTGCCCTTAAATGAATTTTTCCGGAGAATGTTTTAAATAAAAGTTGTAGCTCTTTGTATATGTAGTTGATGTACGAAGCTTAAAGAAAATCGTTGGAGCCATTTTTGAGAAAATCGCAAAAAAGTAAAAAAGAAAACTAGTTTAGGGGTACTTCCGGATGAAGAATTTTGACAGATAATGTACTGTCAGATCCCATGGTGATACCTATCAAGTTTCAACTTTCTGCGATTTTTCGTTTTTGAGCTAGTTGTTCACATACACACACACACACACACACACACACAAGACCATTTTCTAAGAACCACTTTTTTTTGGACTCAGGGTACCTCAATACGGATATTTCCGGTAACAACTCGATATCGAAAATTTGACACGATTACAATACTTCCTCTTACTAGAAAGTAAATACTGAGAAAGAGACTGTAAAAATGGGCAATTTTATGGCGTGGAGGGGTGTTGAAAACTCTCTCATTGATCTTATTTGAAAACATACAGCTGTATATTTACTGCGTAAGTGATACATTAAAAGGTATGGGTGACAATACGATATGAAGGAAGCCAATTTATTGAAACTAAAATATTTTGTAATGTAGGAAAAGCCTCATTTTCTATTATTATGATTTTGTTGTAAAAATTGTCAGAACTATAGAGAAATGTTTGAAAATAAATTGAAATCTGCGATCTTGAAAAAGCGATGTGTTTGTAAAGGAAAGGAGTACCGACGCACTTCTTCCCCTCCCTCCTCCCCCAAATTGTAGACAATCAATGCTTGAAATTACTGAGATATTAGACTGGGAAGTTTTGTCCCATCTGCCTTAGTGCCCTGTCATGTCATCAGATATCTTTTTATTTGATTTTCTCAAGAAAGTTATTATGAAGTTAACTTTCATAACAACGAAGCTGTGCAAAATTCTTCATACAATAAGACAAAAATTTGTTTATACTTCCGGCATAAAAAATCTATAGAGAGATGGTATTAAAGTTAAAAATGTATTAGAGGAATTATGTTACTAAAATAGGTCAATTATAAGATTTATTTAATAAATCAAATTAAAACCACAACCATTAACCATTTTTACTTTTAATCTTTACTTATTGAATGTCCTTAATAATTCATTCGTAAACCCATTTGAAATTGGTAAATTTACTAGATGAACAATAGAGAATTGATAATAGTTCTTACCGAAATTCATTTGAGGTTCCTGACAAGATTTATCGAATAAATATGACCTGAATACATGAACAATGTGCTGGTTTAGTATACATATACCGCCTTAAGCAAACACCCGAAAACAACTACCCAGATTAGTAGAAAATTTAGAAGCCAATTAACAAGATCCGGTTAATAATTTGGCGTCAGTTATTGTAATAAACACCTCAATTAAATAAATGATTTATCTCTTTATTATTTTTTCTTACTGCTATAAGAGGAAGTATTGCGATCGGGTCAAATTTTCGATATCGAGTATTCACCGGAAATACATGTTTTGAGGTCCCCTGAATACGAAAAACTGTTGTTTTTTTTTATAGAAAATGGTTTGTAATGTTGTGTGTGCGTGTTTGTAATGTATGTGTGTGCATGTATGTATGTCAAAAACGAATAATTGCAGAAATTTCAAATTTAATATTCGGTTTGAGTATCAACATGGGATCCGACAGGAAATTATATATCAAAATTGCTCACTTTCAGTATGGATTTTTTAGTTGTTTGTAATTTTCTAGTAAACGGGTGCATCGATTTTTCTAAAAACCTAGTACATACTACACATATAACAACTTTTATTTGTAACATTTCTCCGGGAAAATTCATCTAAGGGGGATTTTTGGTAAGGACTGGGGGTTATGTTTTCTGCTGAAGTGCTATATTAGTTTATTATTGAATTCTATTATCTAAATAATAATTAATTAGAATTAAATATGTTGCCAGAATTCCATGTTTGAAGAAAATCTGTTGACCGGAAGTTTATTTTTATCGATCAGTTTTTTTGTTGCCATTTTCCTCATAAAACCACCGACAGAATTCATTAAATTTGTTACACTAACATTAGCAAGGGGTATTTGTTGCATGCAGTTACTTGGGGAGTAGTAGATTGCAGTAGGGGATTATTGCACTGCGACCTGAAAGATCTATTGTGCCCCCCCCCGTGGCCTTCTCAGTGCACTGCCGGGGCCTCCAACCAGTGTTCTCTAGCTATAGATAACACTGCCCATCTCCGGACAGTGAGTTGTAGAGGCTCCTAGGAAGAGAAAAATCTAAGGGCAGCATGCTGGATTCGAACCCGGGATCTTCGCATTGCTGTCTCGCGCGCTACTACTGAGCTAACTCCTTCCTTCTTCTTTGGCTTATGCCAATTAACTAGGGACGGAAACCCTAGTTTGTGTACTGTAATTGTCCTTGTCTTTAAAGAGTAAAGTGTAAGTAATTTAAGTGTATTGTGTACTGTTCTGACGAAGTGCACGGAGTAATGAGCTGTGGTAACCCGTGGGGACGCTACTCCCCAAGTAACTGCATGCAACAGATACCCCTTGCGAGCAAACTTGGAGAGTAGCGACCCCCCCCCCCGCGGTTTACAGCTCAGTACTTAATATGCATTTCCTAAGAACAGTATACAATACACTTAAACTACATATACACTATTTATTTATTTATTTATTTGCCAGAAAAAAAGATCAATACATCCTTATTGGCAAGGTCAAGTAGAATATAATTTAAAATCACATAATTGTCAAGGCAAAACTTAATTTCAAAATAATCCTGTATCTTTAATCTTAAATATAATTTAAATTCACAAAATTGTCAAGATAAAAACTCAATTTTAAAATATTCATGTATCTCATACAGCGGGTGAGCTAATAACAGTTTTTTAACACTAGCTTTGAAACACTTCAAATTCTTATCTTTTATATTCGCTGGTAAATAATTATATAGCGAGATGGACAAACTATGGAAGCTGGTACGAACTTTTGTCAACCTGTTTCTACTCTGAACAAGATCATTGCGCCTTCTGGTGAAATGGTCATGAACTTGCGAAAAACTTATAAATCGGCCTTCATTGCCCTTTACGTAAACGAGGCATTGGAAAATAAATATGGCTGGTAGTGTCATTATATTCAATTTCTTAAACCAAGAACGACAAGATACTTTCGAGTCTAAACCCAAAATAACTCTAATTGCCTTCTTTTGTAACCTAAGTATTTTTTTGCATTCGGCAGCATTACCCCAAATTATAGTACCATAGCACAAATGGCTATACCCTTTACAGCAAGGGGGCAAATATTACAGCCAAGTGAGAAGTCAGAGAATAGCTCAGTCGTAGCGCGCTACTAATAACGCGGAGGTCTAGGGTCCAACATGCCGCTCTCAGATTTTCTCTTCCTAGAAGCCTCTACAATTCACTGTCCAGGTGATGGACAATGTAGTGGCTGTAGCTAGAGAACATTGCTCGGAGGCCGATAGTGCATTGAAAAGGCTCTAGAGGGAGGCACAATAGATAATCCCCTATAACAATCTAATCTACACTAACTACAAATACAGAGTTCTATTACTTTTGTTGGAAACGTTTTGAAAGTTTAGGAGGAGAGGGGAAAGTAATGGTTTCCTCAAACAAGTCATTTTATTAATGCTTAGATTGCCCCGTTTTTATAAACTTTGGAGACAATTAAATATTGAGTAAAAATTATACGATTGAAGAAAATCTGTCAATTATAATTCTGTAAACTGCAGTAAGAGAAAGCCGTGTGAGTGTTTCACACAAGGTTTTTCTATTTATTTTCTTTTAAAATTATAACACGTGAAAATATCTAGTTATTACTATTCTTTCTTTCTTTTTTTTCTAAAGTGCACAAACAATTCTTCGATCATGAATATTTTCATACAAAAATCAAGTAAATGAATGCTGCGTGTTTAAATATGTGAGAGTAAATTTTAGTAATTATTAAAATTCATACATATTTATGACTTTCTAGAATGCTAAATAAAATAAATTGTAAAATAAAATAAAAATATCCAAGTCAGTTATCCAGGATTGTTAAAGTAGCGATAACGTTATTTACAAAAATGTTTTCTTTTCTTAATTTATTTTGCGCAAAAGTATGTTTAAATGTTGGTAGTAAACCTCGTTAGTGAAGTTTAATATTATGGAAGCAAGACTTAATGTTAACCATCCATCCTCGTTCGCCATACTTTACTATATTTGCCTTTGTAAATTATGTTGTAGCGAGCTGGTTTTAGAATTCTCTCTAACGTTATCATTTTACAACTAACCGCTGTAAAACCCCCATCAAATACTTCTCTTTTACATCCCCCCCCCTTCCGTCAGTCCTTGAATGAACAGGACTTTAAACCAATAAAATTCCACGTTTAGTACAAAATTTTAACTTTTTTATTTTTATTCGATGTATGAAATAAATATTGTAAGCATATGTTTTTGGCGAAACTTATTATTATTATTTACAAATTATGCTATGGACCAGTTCACTTACAGCTTCACACATACGGATTACAATAATATAAATGAAAATTAAAGATCTTGATGTAGTCGGGGTTTTAATCTTCTAGAAGGTGTAGGCTCGCCTATGTGGTAGTGTGCTGTTGAAGATAGTGTGCGAAGAGTTAGGAAGAAGTTGTCTGTTAATTTAGTCATGTATGTGTGAATATCTAGAATGTCGAGTTCTATGTGTATTTATGTAATCCTGGTAATTCCTGGTAGACCAAGGAGCGTTTAGTGCAATCTGTAGTACTTTATTTTGAAAAGTCTGTAATCGTTTCGTCAGTGTGTTGCTAGCTGTTATCCAAACTGGGCAGGCATATGTCAGAAGTGGTCTGAGGAGTGTCTTGTAGAGAAGTACTGTACAGGAGTGTTTGAATGGTGTGTTTCTGTTAATAAGTGGGTATAGCTGCTTCAGTCGGGTGTATGCTTGTTGAAGTTTAGTGTTTATGTTTAGTTTCCAGGTGAGTCTTGTATCTAGGATTACGCCAAGATAGCGCACTCCTTGGTCCTTTTGTTTCCAGCGAATTTCTTGGTTGTTAATTTGGATTATGCGAAGGTCTTCAATCCGGAACCTCCTAAGGGCGAAGATTTTTGCTTCCGTTTTGGAAGGATTTAGTTTCAATTTCCATTTTTTGAACCAGTTTGATAAAATATTAATTGATGTCTGTAAGTCAGTGATACTTTTAGTAATGTCTTTGTTGGAACAGGCCAACATTGTATCGTCCGCGTATGTTGCTAAAGTCACTGAAGTAGGTTCAGGTATGTCCGAGCAGTAAAGGTTAAAGAGGATCGGACTGATAATTGCCCCTTGTGGTAGTCCTGCGAGAATTTGTCGTCTAGTACTGTATGTGTTGTTGAGTCTTACCTGGAATGTTCTGTCTTGTAAAAAAGATGTTATAATTTGGGAAATATAGTCAGGTGCGTTTGTGTTTCTGAGTTTGTAAAGTAGTCCAGAGTGGCGAAACTTAGAATTTGCCTGTTTGTTTTTTTCTCATTTCAGTGCGTTCAGATCATGAAAATGCTCACCGCAAGTCTGACTTGCATATTTAACATTATGTAGTTCAGAAATTACTGAACGGCTTCAATGCGCTGGATATTTTGGAAAATGCCGACCATTCGCTAAAAAACATTGCTTTTCGTTTTCAGTTAGCCTCAGTATTCAGGTGCTCGGTGAAAACTCAATTAAGAAAAACTCTGACACGATCCTATACTTCCTCTTATCAGCAATAAGAGAAAGTAAAAATACGCATTTACTTTTTAATTTGTATAGGTATTTTATAAAGTTTCTCCACATTTCATTAAAATTTCCAGAATCCATTTGCGGTGGTGTCTCTTCCAGATACGACGTCCACAGCACAAGTCAAGCAGTTTTTCTGGTATTTATAGGAAACTGTAATGACATATCAATGTCATAGCAATGTCAAAGTGGCTCCAGCCAGCCGCTATCTACACAAAAGATAAAGAGAAGAAAGGATAATTTATAACTAGTGGCCCAGACGGCCGCTGTCTTCAAGACAGGGGCCGCGCCGAACAAAAAGCCTTTTCAATACAAGGGTCAACACATCAGTATCAAAGACAAGCACCGATAAAACCGTTTTTCATTATTGAACAGAAGCCACCTGGCCGATTCAAGGCTACCAGTCTTTGAAAATCACCGATGGGCGGCCATCTGTCGCCAAAGCTGGCCACTGACCTAAATCACACTGGTCACCGACCTGGCCAAGGTCGCACACTACGAGAGATGTCTTAGTGTGAGTACTACTTACAAACCTAATAGTGTGTGAGTCATACTAATATAAACTTCGCCCCACTGGAGGAGGGGATCAGTATTATCATTACGATTATTAGCATTACAGTTTCAACGAGCAGCAGTGATACTTGAGTTCCGCGAGCGCGTCCCTATACAAGGTTAAACTTACAATTATTCTATCAAACATTTCATAGTTGTGCATATTAGTTTTATTTATTTTAATCATTTTAAATTAATTGTTGTTTATCTCTTTAAATTATTAAATATTTCTAACAGTTCTTATTAATTGTAGTTACCATTTCACACATTCAATTCATTGTAAAAATATAGTCTTATTTTTGTAAAATCAGTGTTTAGTATATCAAGTAATAACTCTCTAAAATCTCTAAACTAACTTCCGCCTAATAAATCCCTCTTCAAGACATCTGATTTCATACCTGTGGAATCCGATAAACGTTTCCACTACAAAACCTTAAAGTTACTGTTTCCCTAGAATCCCTCAAAGGTCCAATTTTCCTGGATAAATGTTTCACATAGAAGTGAGAAAAGTAAGAAAATCGTTGTAAAACCAAAAAGTTCTTTTTTCACCAAAAAAAGTTAAAAAAAAAACAATCATTCATTTAGCCTGAAACCTCGTGTAAGATGTCGTAGTATTAAAATCTCTACGTCTTTTCGTTTTTGATATAATTTGTTTTTTTTTTTTTTTTTTTTTTTTTTACTCAGGGAACCTTCAGTAGATGTTTTTCTGGTTAAAACTTAATTTCGAAAATCTCTTACCAGAAGTTTAGAGAAAGTAAATGGGTTGATGGCTTTTATTTTTTGAGTTTTTCAAAATTTACTTATAACTTGTTCTATTTATTTAACTCCTATAAACTCTTTATTTTATTTTTTAAATTAATTGTTGAAGAAAAAGTATTGGGTTTTCCCGGCCAAACTGTGATAAGCTTTTCACTGCTTAGAGTTGCCATTGGAATGCCATAGTTCCATGACTTATAGTATACTTAAATTAGTATACTTAAATATGTAATTGCAACTGGATTCGTTTATTTCACACCAGATTTTTTATTTTTATTTTTTTTAAATAAATTCATTTTATTTGTGTTCATTAAAAATTCATAAATGTAATTACATATAAAATTAGTAAACTAAGTTTGAAATTGTTTGAAACTTAAATATATTGACCTTTTAAGATAAGTTATATGTCCAAGAAAGTTTAAGTTAAGTACATTGAAGACTTATTTGCTCAAGCGTTAATATGGCTTAAAATTAGTTGCGCCTTTGGATTTGCAACCGTCACAGCTTATTTATCTTGTTCATACAAAGTTACTAAAGTGAGTCTTTATCAACAACTGACGTAAGAAGATATTCTCATGAATTTCAGGGTGTATATAGTTAGTTACTGCTTTAAATTCATTCAGTTTGGTTTATGGTAACAAAAAAAAAAATTGACGATAGGACATTTATGAGTATTTTTAATATAAATTCTAATTTTTCTACTTTACTTTGAGACTTCACTCCTTCCATCAAATAATCAATAATTCTTGAAGGTCAGGAGTGAAAAAAAAAGCATAAACGACTTACTTTCTCTACTTGATATTCTTGAGGCCTTCTTAAATTATCCTTAATATTGTACGAGTAGTGGGGGAGACATGCAGAATATTTTTGCAAAGGTATTTTAGAAAACTAAAAATTCTATAATTACGCTCATTTCTTCAATTAATTTGCTGAAAAAAATAAATTGTATGTAAAATTTTTCTATACTGTTCTAGACAGTAGGTGCCAATTAAGAAAAATTTTGGAAATTAATAGTAATAATTATTAGTAAAATGATTTGTTCCCTAAATGAAATAAGTTTCCCTATCGGAAAATATTAATATTATCTCATGATATCAAAATACAATATAAACTTTGATCTTTATTGCTGTTTTCTTTCCAACAATATATTTTCCACTAATTGCCTTTAAACTGCGTATACTAACTAGTACTAACGGAATATCAAGACATCCTAAACATAACACAAAGGTCAATGATTACAAAATTAAATTAGGCTTTCTTGGAAATAATGTTGATGTTTTCCAATATTGCGATACCTAAACACCCCCTTCAGCCAATTGATCGATGTTTATAAAACAAAAATTGGAACCAGTCAACCAAAAAACGGCATTTCATATAGCTGATCATTCGTTGAGATAGGACCCCATTATTACATTTCTAATATCAATTATTTGATTGAGGTAGGTGCAGAACTCAGAAATACTTTTGTTCACCAAAATTAAAATTGTAAGTCCTAGTGCATACAGACTTATTAAAAATGAATACGGCTAACAGCGTTTGTGGTGGTTAAGTTTGAAATTGCTTTCACTTTTAAGAGCAAAAGTTTTGCTTTAGAAAGTTTACGTTTCTTTGTTTGCTTATGTGTGATGTTTTATCACACTTTCTTATTTAAATCCTGGAAACCATTGGGGGTAGGCATTTTTTTTTTTGTGTAACTAGTTCTACCCAAGTTTCGCGCATCAGAATTTTGTATTTTAAAAGTGTCCGTGACGAGTTCTATTATCATTATTAATCAGTACAAACGTTATTGGATCATCAGACATTCAATTTAGACCACATCAGTTTACATCGCCACCCTAAGCCCATAGTCTACTTTCGATCGAGTAAGATACACCATTTTTCTCTCTAAGTTGATTCTTTCTCATTTCTCACTTTACCCGTATCTCTTTCTAGTTAAGCGGTCGATTAAGATACACCATTTTTCTCTCTAAGTTGATTCTTTCACATTTCTCTCTTTCTAATTAAGTTTTTAGAGTAAATTTATAAGATTAATATTTATAGGTACAAAGCAGTATCTTAATTATATATTTATTTTTCCCCTTTCTTCTCCAATTCTACAAACTAAATATACCACTAAACCTAATTAAAATGCAAATCTATTTAAAAACACAAATAAATAATCCATTTACTACATTTAAAATTTCTATATTCCTAACTAAATTTTAACATCGTAAAAAATAAATTAATTTAAATGAAACTGGCCAATAATAAAACAGATCATCATGAAATAACTCATCAAGTTTGCCTCATAAAAAAAAGAAGACGTAATTCGTTTGAAAATTAAAAAAAGGGACATTTGACATTGAATCGCCATAGCTTGTTTTAAATTAATAATTAAAAAAATCTATTTTCTGGTTGTGAGAGAAACCGGTATTAAACTGATTGTCATTGCCCAATTAGTATTATTGGATATTCAAATCTATTGAAATGGTTATATTCAAATTTTCAACTATGGCCGCAATTATTTCTACTAAAAATATAGCAGTTATTATTCATTATTTTTTGTTCTAGAAGAGAAAGAAATAATTAATACAAAAATAATAAAAACAATAAATTTAAATTACAGTTCAATCAGTGTGATATTGGATTTCCCCTAAATAGATTGTATACAATTACAATTGGGGGACCAATGTATAAAATAAATTGCCTCTTCAGTATTTTGGATACAGTACTCCATTCACTGTTGACTATATTCAAGTGGTGTAGATTATATTTTGATTTGATTTATTTATTTGTTCTCTTTGTAAAGATCCATACACATGAGTTGAGTTTCATACGTATTTATATACTATTACAATACAGTACAATGTATTGAAAATAGATGAAACTCAAATGTTTTTATAATTCTAATTAATATTATTTAGTTGACTGACAGAATTGTATACCACATTGTAGAATTGAAATAGCACTTTAGAATAAAACCTAACTCAACCTCTCCCCCGAATGTGCCCTTAAATGAATTTTTCCAGAGAAATGTTTTATGTAAAAGTTGTAAGTCTTTGTTGTGGTGGTTGGTTCCGCAGAGCTGGAAAGCATCAGAACATTCTCCGTGGTAACATGCTTCATTTTGTGGTCATCGACCGGTTTCGGGCGTTCGCCCATCTTCAGGATGCGTTTGTCAGACAGTGTGATAACACAGACTTGCACAGAGCAAATTCAGTTTATACACTGACTGGTCTTTTTAATTGTATTTTAAAACTAAACTCTTAAACTAGGTCAAACGGACCTACAGTCATGGTAGCTGGGTGGGAAAGGAACACGTGTTTGGGTTGCTAAGCGTAACAATCCAAGCTGGGTGGGAAAGGAACAAGTGTTTGGATTGTTATGCATAACAACCCAAACACATGTTCCTTTCCACCCAGCTACCATGACCATAGGTCCCTTTGATCTAGTTTAAGAGTTTAGTTTTAAAATATAATTAAAAAGACCAGTCAGTGTATAAACTGAATTTGCTCTGTGCATGTCTGTGTTATCACACTGTCTGACAAACGCGCCCTGAAGATGGGTGAACGCCCGAAACCGGTCGATGACCACAAACTGAAGCAGGCTACCACGGAAAATGTCTCTGTTGTAGATCTTTGTTCGTAAGTTGATATACCAAATTTCAAAAAAATCGTTGGAGTCATTTTTTAAGAAAATCGCAAAAAAAAAGTGAAAAAACCTAATTTCGACAGATAATGTGGTGCTACCTAAACGGAAGCTTCGTTATTGAGCTATGCTGTTCACACACACACACACAGACCATTTTCTAAAAACCATTTTTTTTTTTTACTCAAGGGACCTCAGAACGGATATTTCTGGTGAAAATTCGATATTGAAAATTTGACAAGATTATAATAATACTTTCTTTTACTAGGAGTAAGAGAAAGTAATACATTTAAACACAAAAGTTTACATATATAATTCTAATTTCATGGAAACTATATGCGGTTTCTGGGAAAATATATGGGATATGTTTAACTAAAATTGCCGTTAGTTTCTATTCGGCCTGATAGGGGGCACTGCCATTCAATACAATTAAAATACAGGTAAAATCTGAACACTAATAACTAACTATTATGCTCACCAACTGTATTTACAAATATATTTACTTAAAACAAAGCAAGTTGGAAGAAAATTTTTGAATTAGAATTGTACTGATTGCAATAAATAGTGAGTCGTATGAATGGTTCACGCCAGAGATTCTTGTATTGTAATGATCCAATAATTTGGATAATCATTTGCTTTAAACAATACACTATAGAAAAACTATAGACTTTCTATCGAAATTCTTTTCTAACGTATACTAGATATATAATATATAGTGAATGAACCAAAACGATCATTTATTTTAATTCTATTCCAAGTTTTTTTTTGTAACAAATATATTATTCTGTATCATTTATAAAAAGCAAGTTACAGATTCTAATTTAGTCTACAAACTGTATGGAAATGGAATGGTGATTCAGGGGACACCACAAAAAACAAACAAAAGTTACTGTACTTAAGTAGAGAGAAGTCATTATTTTCAACAAAAACTTTTGTTTCAGTGAAAACAAAAAGCCTTTATAAATATTAATATATTTAAAAATAAAAAAAAAAGACGAAAATAATAAAGTCGTTTATTCAACCAGATAAAAATATGAAGCAAATAAAAAATAAAAAAACTAACCTCCTCGTGCGTATACATAATTCCTATTTTTAAATTATATACAAGTTTATTTATATTAAATTTTAAAATTAATTATTAATATATATGAATGTGTGTGTGTGTGTGTGTGTGTGTGTGTGTGTGTGTGTGTATATATATATGTGAAAATAGCGGTTTGAAAAGTTTGTCAGTTATGGACAAATAAATCACTAACTGCATTATTTTTAAACCAATAATAATTTATTTATTTCGTAAACAATAATGAGTTCATGTATATACGATGAATAAAGTCCTCAGTAGTTTAACCGGTGTCTTCATAATATATACGTTTCCCCTATTAATGGTAGACCATATGAAAATAGAACGGTACACAAACTATTCTGAATTTTGGTATTCACATCGTCAAGCCTTAAAATCATAATGAGATGTTTTTACGGCAATTGCCAGAGAAGTTTTTAAAAGAAAAATAATCCTTTGTTGCTCTACGTTTCGGGTACTATTGTTGCCCTTCTTCAGGAGCCCTGTAAACTACGTAAAACGTCCAACATAGAACCCCCAAAAACATTCCACCTAGCACGAATACTGAACCTCCAATTTTACCAGTCACTCACCTTCATTAGTCCTATTTCCAATAGAATCAATAACATCCTCAAAAACTTTATCCCCAACCTCAGAACAGGCTTTTCCCCACCCACCAACAAACTAAATAAAATCTCAAAAATTAAAGACCCTATTCAAAAAATCTAACAAAATACATACCGTATACAAACTTCAATGTATTCCACCCAACTGCAACGCATAGGTGAATCCAAACAGTCTTTACAAAAAAGACTCAGACAACATCAGCTGGACATTATTAACAAAAAAAGTGACAGCACTGCTCTCTCTAAACACACTCGGACTTTCAATCATATCATCGATTTCAATAACCCTTCCATTTTAACCACTTACCCCAACCATTCAAAACATCTTCTAACCGAATCCTGCAAATCTATCCTTACAAATTCACCTCCATCCGAACTCTATCAATTTAAAAAAGACAAAGAAATCATTACTTCCACTTATAACAATGTTTTTCTAACCATAAGAAAAGATTTATGGATTTTGGAAGATGCCATTAATTTGTTTTCCAAATTTGAAATTGCTCACTATAAATATTTTTCTTATCCCTCCCACATTTTAACAGTTTTTTGTAAATATTTAAAAAACACTCTCTCCTCATTTCAATCTCAACGTTCTCAACGTACATTCCTCTCCTACCCTAAAGGTATCCATCTTTATCTGTTTTATTTTCTCTTATTGTTAATATCATTTTATTTAATTTAGTGTCACTTCTATGTTATAATTTCTTCTGTTAATATTTCTTCAGTTTAAATTTTTTTTTTGTATAAATCTATGCACTTTTCTTGTAACTACAATACCGTACAAATTTATTTTCTCCAATAAATTTTTACAGGGCTCTTGAAGAAAGGCATCAATGGTACCCGAAACGTAGAGCAACAAAGAATTCTTTTTCTTTTAAAAACTCCTCTGGCCATTGCCGTACAAACATCTCATTATTGCGAATTTTCTTTACTGCTATGTAGGTTATATATAATTTTATATAAGGATTTAGAAAAATTAACAATGACAGAAGCAAAATGTCTATCAAGCTTTGATATACCCATTTTAATAAAGTGTGATGTCCATTAATAAATCATATTAATGCAATTCATATTAATTGCAAAATTTTTCTTTAAATTTGGATACATGTACTAACTACGCTTTTTAGCCTGGGATCACGATAATTTAAATGTTTCGACTTTTCTTTTCTGGCAAACTGATTTTTTTGATGTTTCTGAGGATGCTGCATCAGTTAGGATTTCATCTATTCTGCCATTTAAATATTAGAGACTTGATATATGCGGCAATAATGTACTTCATATTCAAATTTGAACTATCTCTTCCATATTTGTCTATCTCAGATATCAGTATGTACTACTATTCCATCAAGTAAATGATAATAATAATGTGTTTATACAACAATATTAATAATAATAACGTAAATAAAAATAAAATGAGGGCAACTAAATTTAATAATAATATAAAAGAAGCAAAATGGTCAATCAAAAATATAAGAATTTGATGAAAATTATGTAAGAGATTCATGTCAGTTTTTTGTCATAATAATATGTAAAAAAGAAAGCGTCATCTCTCATTCAGATTTGAATCGTATCCTACACACATGAAATTTTGTTAAATCATTTTGAATGATTGCATTATAATATTGAGAAGCCACAGACAAAATTCTTAAAAAAAAATTTTTATTTTTGGAAAACCAAAAGATCGTAACAATTATTATTAACAAACATTATATACGTAACACTTAAAAAAACTAATTATTTATTGCTGTAAAAACTTTAGAAAATTGTGAATCGGTTTTTAAATAACCCAAAATTATTTTTCTTTCAATATTGATGCTTGAAATTAACCTGTCAATCATCTAAAAGTGTAGAATTCCAATCAAACTTTTGATTGATTGTGTAGGCAAGTTTCACATCCAATTCTCCACAGATTATTTCCTCATAGTTCCGTTAATTTCTATAGGCTTCTTCAAAAAGCATTCATGAATTTACTGTTTTTTTTTATACAGCTAATAAGTTTTTACACTTATACAGGTTTACATTTTAATCTTTATTGCTAAAAGAGTTTGACAGTTTACCACATTTAAATGGAATGGTATGGAAAGTCTGATGAAATATGAGAAATTGGCGCTCATTTCCAATGATTTTTTTTATTTTATTTTATATAGGCGAACTTGAAATATTAATTTTAAGTGATTGTTTTTTTTTGGAACTTCAATTTAATGTAAGCTCTTCTTACCTTACCTTAATAATTGTACTATTGTTCTTCTTTAGAATATATCATAAAGAAAATCGACCCCTTCAATAGCTTTCCTGAAAATGATTTTCATTATCTCTTTACCTCAAATATATCGCTGATATTTGAAACCTTTTATTTTAATCCTATAATATATTCCTTTTAATTATCACTTTTGTTTAATCATTTAATTATGAAGTTATCCTGGAAGGTGATAGCATTCACTTTGCTATAATGACTATTTGAAACATCCAATTGTTTGAATTTAAATGTACCGACTAACTTTCCCATTATTTGACAATTTATTGATGTTTGAATAAAAACAAATTTAAATCTTTTAACACTGTAAATAAGGAATTTATTTCATTTATGAGGAAAAGTAAGTATTATGTAATATATAATATTTCTCATCTGGGCCTGTTTCATAAATTATTTACACTAATATTATTAGGAAAACAATAATATATTAACTAATGATATTAGTATTCTGTTTCATACAAAATATTAACTAATAATATAAGTTATTAGTTATTAGTCCAAAAATATTAGTGAATGATTCCAATAATATTAGCAACTTGTTTCATAAACAGCAAGGATAATAAAATTCACTAATAATATCGGTTTTTTTTCTATAAGTGTATTTTGCCTAATAAATCTATATTATTAGTGAAACGGAAGTGAATGTTCTTCAACTTTTCTACTACAAGTTTCTAAAAATATGTTATTAGTGAGAGATACGTGATTATTTTGTTTATTCTTACATAAATCTGTAAAATTGGTAAAATGGCTAAATCTTATTCGCAAAATTGGTAATGGCTATGATGAGATATATTCGCTGTCCGAAAAATTTTAGCCAAGAATAGCCTACAATCAAATGAAACAAACGTATGAGAGGTTCAGATTAGACTACAGAACGTTTGGATATACACTTAATAGAATTGGTAACTTCTTGGAACATCCCACTGCAAGGAATAGAGCCCTAACCTCAAAACAGCAGCTTCAGATTGCACTCCACTGGTTAGGTCCCGTTCATTGGTTAGGCGCTCAGTATCATTGAGTTCTGATATGCATGGGATTTCAAAAACAACGGTTTGCAAAGTTATATACTGAGTTGCCACTGCAATAGAGGACACACTTCTTCAGGAAGTTGTACGTTCACTGAACGCCATATTCATTGAACTCGGAAGTATGCCTTTAGTTTGTGGTGTAATAGATGGAACACTGATAAAAATCGATGCACCAAGTGAGTATGAATCGGCATTTGTTGATCGACATGGAAATCATTCCTTAAATGTCCTGCTAGCATGTGGGCCAGATTTGAAATACTATTACGTTTGTTCGAATTGGCCTGGTAGTGTCAATGATGCTAGGTTTCTAAGGCTGAGCGGTTTGAATAATAGGATGGATGAAGGCTGGAGGCCTTTCCCTGGTGCGATTTTACTTGGAGACTCTATATACCCTTTAAAATCTTGGCTCATACCACCAGTGATTCAAGATTTTGACAGTCCTTCTCAGCAGAGATTTTTAAGAGCACATAAATCAACAACACTAAATACACGAATCAAGCCGGCCGAGAGTAATAAACTAATAATATTAGTGTTGTCATTCTATGAGTCTGTGAAAAAGTTTATGAAACAGAATTTGACTGCCTAATAAAATTTTTCTATTAGTCTAATAATATTATTAGTGCCTTTTATGAAACAGGGCCCCTGGTATTTTATCCGTCATAACATGCATATAGATTTTCTTCCTGACCGGTTTCGGATTTTCATCCATCGTCAGAGCAAATTCACCAAGTTCATGTAGAGAGTTCACTTGAAGTGATGAAAATCCGAAACCAGTCAGGAAGAAAATCAAATAAGCATGCTACGATGGATAAAATACCAGATGTTATCCAACAACGCGGAACCATGCACATATTCTATAATATTATTTATAGATCATCCTTGCAGTTATATTTTTCATCAACAAGCAAGAGACAAGCAATTTTTTACCTTGTAAGTAAATAAATTTTTCCAAGTTTAAAAAAAAATATATATATATATATTCCCTATATTCGTTTTTAAAATCTACTTTTTCTTTTGGAAATCTTCTTCTCTGGCTCTACAACCCTTGAAGGATCTTGGCCTCCTCAATCACAACTGCCCACTCCGCCCTGTCCTGGGCCAATCTACGCCATCTCTTGATTCCTATCTCTCTCAAATCCCGCTCCACTCCTTCCAACCATCGCGACCTCGGTCTTCCTCTTCTTCTCTGTCCTCCTGGGTGTCCGGCACATATCTTTTTAGGGATCCTGTTCTCCTCCATCCTCTCCACATGCCCAACCCACTTAAGCCTTCCCCTCTTTATAAATCCAACCAAATCCTCGTCTTTGTACAGGTCTCGTAATTCCTGGTTGGTCATTATTCTCCAATCCTCCCCATCTTTAACGGGCCCATATACTTTTCTCAGTATTTTCCTTTCCCATATACTGAGAAGGCGCACATCACTTCTCGGCTCTAGGGACCATGTTTCACTACCGTAACTCACCAACTCACCACAGGCCTAATCACTGCTTTGTAAATTACTAGCTTCGCCTCTCTTGATAGCTCTTTGAAGCGTAGAATCTTTTATTTTTCATCAGCAAGCAAGAGACAAGTAATTTATTTTCCCTTGTAAGTAAATAAATTTTTCCAAGTTTATAAAAAATGTATATATATATATATATTGTCTATACTCGTTTTTAAAATCTACTTTTTCCTTTAGAAATGGCTTCATAAAAAATCAGATGTTTGCCTTCCAAGAAATTCAGGCCTCATTTCATATAAAAAACGATTTAAAAAAAAAAAGCAAATAAAAGTTGGTATTTACTTTTGAAGATTGACTTCATAAGTGTGGGCTTGAAATTATATCTTTAAAGTTCAGTTTTAAAAATTGAAGTAGTAGGGAGTTTTCTGCTACAATGATTTACTCTAATATACTCTTTTATATTGATTTATGGGCGTAGGGGGATTTTTGGGGGTGAGATAATTAATAACTAGAACTAGAAACTTATTGCACTATAATCAATCAATATTTACAGATTTTAATTTATTACTAAAGACTAAATTTCAAGTTTATAGAGAGAGGAGATGAGAGATGAACATGGCAATGAGGGGTGGTGGGTCGTTTCTCTGTACGTTCGAGTATCAATTCTAATGGCGAGAGGGAAGCTTGGTGTATTTGTTCTCCAAATATTTAACTGGACTAAAGTGTAAGTACCGACAGTGGTATTATTTTGTGGTTGGCAAGAGAATTAGATATAGTCGGTGATATGCCATCACATTAGTAAAAAATAAATTCAGTACAATTATAAATATTAAGTATAAATATTTAGTATTATACTGTTATTAAAGCATTTTCTATATATATATATATTTTTTTTTTTAATTTTACAACTACATGCTCTGCATGTAACAAGTAAAAGTGATAAATGTACATAAGAAAAAAGAGGCGTAATGAATGATAAGTTATCCATTGATAACCATATTAGATGCCCAGGAGGTCGCGGGGCCAGTCGTCTTGGAGGAGATTACCTGGTAGTGAATTTGAAGGAGAATGTGAACCAGAGGATTATGATGGAGGGAGAGATTACTATAGAATTTGAGATATATGGATGACTTGGAATCTTCAGGTCAGTATGGATTGTTTTGTCCGAGACGTAAAAGGGAGTATCGACGATACGACGTAGGATCTTGGATTGAGATTACTTTGTTTCATAGTTCCATAAAGTTTTTATTGCTTTAAAGAGCAATATAAAGTCTTATTTTATTTTGTAAAGTCAGTTTCGTGCATTTGTCAAGAAGTAGGCAAAGAAGTGTGAAACGTTGATTAAAGGAAATTCGTTTGAGTCCAGTAGTGGGGTTCCAAGTCAGGCACTTTCTGTAAAGTTTAAAAAGATAATCTTTAATTATTTTTTTGTCTCTTACATTTTTTATTTTTTTTTATAAATTCGATGTGAGAGAAAGAAAGTATTAGGATTGTGCCAAACTTTCCATATCGAGTTTAACAATTTATATTTTGAAATCCCCGAGAATGAACATGTTTTTTAGAAATTTGTGTGTGTGTGTGTGAACAATTTCAAAAAACAAAAAACATTTTTTTTTTTTTTAATTTAAGGCGCGCGCCATCTGTGGTCATTTAGCGCCCGGACACTTCAGTACACTTACAGCCTCCAGACAGTGTTCTCTCGTTACGGACAACAGTGTCCATTACCATACTGTAGCTGTAGAGACTCGTAGGAAGAAAAATCTAAGGGCAGCACAACTGGACACAAACCCTGGACACAAACCCCTCCGTCTAAATTGTGTAAGACGTTATGTACATTCTACAACCTCTAGAAGTAATAAAAAACACTTTTTACTATAATTAATTTAGTAAATAATAATGATTTTAGAATTTACTTTATATAAGTTAATTAATACAATTCCCTTTGGGGCAACCAAAGTAAATTGCAAAAGAGAAATTCCTTTTTATTTATTTTATTAATAAATAGATACTTTAATGAAGTTTTAATAAATATTTATAAAAATAATCGTAATAATTTCAATAGTTTCTATTTTAAGATATTTATATATAATATAAGTATATAACTTTTACCAGTTACTATCACTAACATAGGACAAGGAATAATTTATTGCTTCTTGTAGCAAAAGGATGAAATCCCTTTCAGATATATATATATATATATATATATATATGCTCACTATGTTTACATGCGGTTTTCAAAGTGGTTTGTGAGATTGTCTTAGTTTAACTGCAAAGTTCTTCCCAGTTTACAAGCACCTTATTGGAATTTCAATATATTACAGAGTTACCCCACGGTTCCCAGTTCAAACTATATTTTATTAGACACTTTTAACCATTATTTAAACTATAGAAATTATTACTTCTTTCTTCTTCTTTTTTTAAGATAATTAGTACCAATATGTTTCAATAACTGAAAACATTATCTATTTAATGTATTTATTTTTATTGTCCACAATGTTAATAAAAGAAATATCCGTCCTTTCCCAAAATCTTTCTTCTATTCCTGTCTATTTAGAAGTATCCTGTCTATTCCGAAAGAAGCGACTTTACCATTGTACTGAACATTAGCGTACATATACAGCTTTAGAATGTTTATTGTACTGTGTCCGTATGTTAGACAAGCAGTGGGGTAAATAGTAGGCCAAATACTAGGTTGAGAAGTCGATAGAGCGAGATGGGTTCAGTAATATTACCTACGTAGATTTTTGAGATGTAGAAACAAGGTGATTCAAGTGATATACCAAACTGTTAAAAATGGTTCATGAAATAAGAACACATCTGGGGATACAATAATTTAAACCATTGAGGGACTCAGTCTGCTAGATGAGTTGTCATTATTAGAGATTTTTTTCCGCGATAGCCTGCTTTGGTCATCAAATGGCTGTTGGCTGCTCACCTGTCTTCATTTATACTAGACATCTTGAAGATCGGTGATACAGAATGAAACTGACGACTCTATTAAAAAATTTTTCATTTTTCTTGTGTAAGAACCCCAATCAGCATGAGTCTATTTTTTTCTCTTTAATTTACCTATGGTCAGCGGCTCCCATAGCCTACTCAGTGTTCTCTCGCAGTAATACAGACAACATTCCTGGCAGTAAGCTGTAGGGCTTCTAACAAGAGAAAATCTAAGGGCAGCACAGCTGGACACGAACCCACCAGAACCTCCTCTAGGAGTCCAGCTCGCTACCGCTGAGATAATCCCTTGGCCGTTGTTACTTCGTCTTCTATATAAATACTTGAAATCTAGTAGTTTTCTTTTTTATACGAGGGTCATTCAATAAGTAACGAGACAAATCGCTGTAGCTCAAAAACGATTTATTTAAGATATACAAAATTTTGGCTACTTTTCGACGTAGTCCTCAGCAACATTTATACAGTTGTCCCTCGTTCTTCTGATTTGTGGTTGCCTCTGGCATAAAATTCTTTGGGTTGATCTCGAAGCCACTTTTGCATCTGATTTTTAGCTTCTCCATTGGATTGAAAATGTTTCCCACGTACAGCCTCTTTAAGGGGTTCAAACAAATGGAATCCGATAGGGAGAGGTCGATGCTGTAGGAGGGATGTGGAAGGATCTCCCACCCCACTTTTTCTTGGTTTCTTTGTGGACGTCCGTAAGTTGTCTTGGAATCCATCTCGCACAAGTTTTCTCGTACTGCAGCTTATTCTGAATAATGTTGTGGACAGTTCCCACACTCGCGTGCACTTCAGTTCAGCAGTAATACGCCTGTTGTCCTGAATTGACGTGTTAATGCGAGATTCGAGAGAGGAATTGTCAACTACAACCGGTCGTTCACTTCGTTACTCGTCACAGATACTTACACGGTCAATTTTAAACTGTTCTACCCATTTATAAACGTTCGATTGGTTCAAACAATTATTCCCGTTCACTTCCAACATTCTTTCGTGGATTTCACTACCTTTTGATACCCTCTGCAACTAAAATTCTAATCACTGAGCGTTGTTCTTCCAAGATGCAATGTTCGAGCGGACTCACCATTGTTAACTGAATACATTTGAGGTTATGCTTACCAAATAATCGCGAACAACTAATGAGAAAATAAGCACAAGGATGCCAACTTGACGCAATGTAACAAGTGTATTGTTTAAACAAACCGTTTCTGAGCTACAGCGATTTGTCACGTTAATTATTGAGCATTGTTAACTGAATACATTTGAGGTTATGCTTACCAAATAATCGCGAACAACTGATGAGAAACTAAGCACAAGGATGCAATGTAAGAAGTGTATTGTTTAAACTAACCGTTTCTGAGCTACAGCGATTTGTCACGTTACTTATTGAATGACTCTCGTATGAAAGTTACTAAGACCATTCATTGGATGTGTAAGGAATTATTCGGCAATTAGCTTTTTATAAAAAATAAATAGTTTTACTGAAAATGGATGAAAGTTCACAATCTCTGTAAATCTTGCTTCAAAACATCTCTTATCAAATGATATAAAACAGAACCAAATTTGTCAATGAGGACAACCAATATTAAATAGCAATAAACCTTGAGTGCAAGGCGACATTCGGTAAATTCGGCAAATCTTTTCTGACGAAAATAATATGAAGCATGCGCATTGCAACATATGCCTATGAGTAAGCAATATGGTAAACTTCGTTATGGATCCACAATAGTAGATATGTCTAAGCAGGATTAATTGAAAGAATTAAATGAGATAAATAAAAGATTTGTTAGAAATACTTCTTATATTTCAAAATTGAGCTATCTAATAAATATTAAGGCTAGCTTTTCCTTTCTGCTTAAAAGGATCTTTCCAAAAAAAAAATGTACAGAGAAAGTTTTAGAAGTTCTACATTAGATCTGTGCAAGATATTCTTCATCTTGGAGTTTGGTAAACTTTACTTTCTCCCCAAATAGCAAAACATCCAAAAATACTTCTATGTTACTTATACTTTCTATACACTCACGTACATTTCTGCCACAAATAATTCTATAAATACTAATATTTGTTGAATTTATATTTTACAATTATTATCATTATCAGTATGTCACCACATTTCCCTTGGTTAACTTCAACGAAGTCCCTTCGAGACGCCTCTGAACCAAACATCTTTATCACCTCTTTCTCTATCGCCAACACTTCAAACTCGCCCCATATCCGCTGAACTTGAACGCACAAGAGATTTGATAAAATCCCAGTGTTGCAAAAGTATTCCTTATAGCACTGGAACCACTAGTTCCAGTGCTGTAAAGAGCAGTGCCATTATCGAGTTCGAGTAATTGACTTGAAAATTACTCAAGACCATTCGGTTGTAGGGGGACGCAATGAACAATTTTGACCAAAAGTTTATTGTCTCATGGGTCCTGGTAGCAACTAATCAACATAATCAGATTTCTGCGAGTATTCGTTTTTAAGTTATGCTTTTCCAAACACACGTACACATACACATACACTCACACACACTGAGAAAGACCATATTTAAAAAAAAAAAAAACACTTTTTTAAACTCACGGGACATATTTTCCAGTATCTATTTCCCGTGAAAACTCGGAAAATTTGACACGATCGCAATACATGCTCTCTCATCAGGGATATGAGAAAGTAAAAAATTTGTTGTGGGTCAATCACTCGACTTTCTCTTTACAGTTATCTATATACATAAAAATTCAGCATTCGTATGTTTGTGGCCGCAAAACTTGAAAAGTAGTCGATGGATTGACTTGAAATTTCTTCACAACGTTGCATTTCTATATAAGAGTGTTTATATATACTTTTTTCTCCGAAGTTCCCACGGAAACGGGAACTTCTCCGAGCGTTTCGCGAGGTTGGCAGAAAGAGACAGATTCAAACGCGTTGCGATGGTGGCTCACTCTCTGAACCTCTTTCTCAACTACTTATAAGTACCTCTATTCCGAAGTTCCCATTGAAACGGGAAATTCCAAGCTAAAATCCGTTCAAACGGCTATATTGCTTTAGCACTTGCTTCTTCAGGTACTGCTGCTAAGTGTATGGAAGGAGGTAGAACAGCGCATTCAGCTCTTAAACTGTCATGGCTTAAACATGCACTTCACAGAAAACCCAACATGTAACATTTCTAAAACACCAGGAATGGGAAAGTTTCTTCGGGCTTGCAAAATCATTGTATGGGACGAGAGTGTACAATGGCTTATAAGAAGTCATTGGAAGCATTAGACTATACATTGAAAGATATAATCAGGTTCCATTTGGTGTTACTAGCCGGTGATTTCAGGCAAACGCTTCCAGTGATACCTCGCTCAATACCAGCTAATGAATGCCTGCATGCCTGCTTGAAATATTCAACTCTTTGGAGCACAGTAAAAAAAAATCATTTAACAACGAATTTGAGAGTTCAACTTCAAAATGGTCCAGCAGCTGGTCTTGAGTAATTTTCAACTCAGAAACTCGAACTCGGTAATGGCACTGCTCCTACAAATCTAGAAACGGGAAAAAATCACTTCCCATCTAATTTCTGCAACATTTTACATTCAAAAGAAGAATTAGTAGACAGGGTATTCCAAAGCATCTAAACAAGTTATCAAAATGACGCATTGTTAAGCCTAAAAAGCCACAGCGAAGTGTGGTCGGGTTAGCTAGAACTATATAGAATGATCAGTTTTCTCTAGATTTCATGTTTTGCGCCATATACAGGGTGGGGGAGAACAAATATCATCCCACCAACTGATGTAAGTAGGCAGATCTTACATTGTAGAGAACGTAAATTTTGAATTGCATAAACACTTTTAAAGTTTAAAGTCACAATTACTCAGCCAGCTAAAAACCATTTTTTTTATTAGAAAAATGTTTGTAAATAAGAATGATATATCTGTCCAGTTTAGTCTTCCAAGTTAAAGAAAACCGTCTCAATCGTTTTTGTAATAATTCCAAACAAACTCAGAAACTTATTCTATATATTTCCGGTAAACCACTTTTTCTTTAAATTTTTTCTAGCAATGTTTCTAATTTAAATTAAAATTTATTATATAGGTGGCAGAACCATACATTGTACTGAAGTGGTAGAAGAAAGCACAACACTACTGTTCCCCTAGAACCACCATTTTGCGAGGAATATGTTTCAGATGATAGCTATTTATGTGTTTATTTTATTTTATATTTTTTTTTTTATTGTCCATGGTGAGGGACACCAGCCCTATGCTATCCAAAGCCTCTCTGATCCCATATAGCTACCCCAAAGATGGGTGCCTTTTCAGTGCATTGCCCGCATCCGGACAGTGTTCTCTCGTTACAGACAACACTGTCCATCACCGGAGAGTGAGGTGTATAAGAAGCTCCTAGGAAGAAAAGAATCTAACTGAACTCGAATCCAGGACCTTCGCGTTGCTAGTTCAGCGCGCTACTACTGAGCTAATCCCTTCCCTATTTATGTGTTTAGATAAGATAAGAAGTTCGCACTTCCGGCTAATGTTTATGTCAGGGGGTCATTTCTAAATGAATAGAGAGAGTTAAAGTGGAAAAGTTAGTGCGTAGTAGAGAGAAAGAGAAATTATCTTTCGTTTTATCTTTTATTTTTATCTCATTTTTAAATAATACATCTACAATAAGAAGTGATCTAATTTTTGTCCTCATTAAATTATTTCCTCCCCCCCCCAGAGTAGATAAGAGTCCTTTCATTAATAAAGTTATTATTTTTTCCTTTCCATTAATTCATTACTAAATAATTTTCCCCCCAAATCTTATTCCGCATTCTTCCCTAGTAATTATTTTACCATTTTGCCTTGTAATTAAAATAATTGCTAGCTCACTAATTGTTCTGACAGTTTTCTTAGAACTAGTTAGACAATTTCAAGCGTTCTCTCTCTTTCTTCTAAGTTTGTTCATCTATATTAATCGTCGATTATCATTGATTTGTAGTTATCGATAGCCTGATATTATTTATAGTTTGAATGCTTACTATTTTTAACAATTCTAAAACAACTCTATTAAGTTAATTTCAATTATTGGCTCTTGTTAATTTATAATCCTTAATCAATAATTCACCTCAAACACCTCACCATTATAAAACTGATTATTTTGTGTTTTTTTTTTATATATATTTTATTTTGATAGTCATATATATTCCAGTCTATCAATTAAACTAAATTAAGCTTTCTAAATTTAAAAGCGCCATTAACATGCCTTATTACACTTATAATTTCATATTTACTTAGTCGGAACCGGTGTTTTGTATAAAAGTGTCTTTTAAGTAACGTCATTTAATTGAGAAACAATGAATAGCCGTATTCATTATTTCAGCT
This sequence comes from Triatoma infestans, assembly GCA_011037195.1. NCBI lineage: Eukaryota > Metazoa > Arthropoda > Insecta > Hemiptera > Reduviidae > Triatoma > Triatoma infestans. The sequence goes on from JAAEAF010000065.1 coordinate 36,907, forward strand.
TCAAAGTAAACCAATTAATTTCTTGAGATAATTTTGTACAATATTATATATGGTTTATCAATAAATATTGTTCCTATAAGTTATAACTATAATATCTTCTCTAAAGATTTATTTATGCAAAATATATGGCAGGTTTATGGCAAGCAAACAATAAATTACACTCAAACAAACCAATCATTTTGCCCAATTTTACCCTTCTGCTTTAAAGCCGCATTCGCGAAGATGCTGAAAGGGCTACATATGCATATTTATCTTCTACAATTTATATGCATATTTATTGCATTATTCACATATGCATATTTATTTTCATTATTTAAACACTTATTGAACCCTAGCTTGCCCATATTCTAATCCTGAAATCATTGCCCAAGCGACATTTCGGTTTAACGTCAGCACAATGGCAGCGCTAGTGATTTACACGTTCCATATCGTACTATTTCCTAGTTGACTGGCCATATTCAATAATGACATTGTACCATGACATGGAGGAACTATGAAGAAACCACTCTCCTGCCACCAAGTGCAACAGACACAAACCAAAAGGTTATTCTTCTCTTATTGGAACTAGTCCAGTGGATTTCTAAATTTCCTGAAGTTCTTCATCAATTCTACGTCTTCGATCAGAGTATCTCCAAAGAACATAGTTGCTATTCTCGTCACCGTCGGGTATCGATTCAACCGACAAATTATAATTACAAATAAATAATAATATTTTTCTTATTGCTCAAAATATTTAGACTGAATAAATTTTCAATACGCTATGTTTTGGCAGTGTTCCCTTCAAAATATGGACAACTACTGAAAACTGACGGCAATTTTTCTACATTCATATAATTAAAAGAGCTTTTACCTTTTAATTGGGTAACCCAGCTTAAAATGTATTTATCTTCCAATAATTTTGATTTCTCATTAAATTGTCACAAATAGTAATGATTATTTATTGTTGCAAAATAATCGATTGAATGTTTTAAAAAATCATTGTTTCTCTCAAGACATAAAAACTTTATATAAAAATTCAAATCTATAATAATATATATTTGAGGGGTATTAGTTCGCTTAGAAGTCCTGCAGAAAATTATTTACAGTTAATTTGCAGCGTGAAAAAAATCGAAGTGTGGCAGTATAATTTCTTATGATAAATACAAAATTTCCAAGAATAATTATTATAGGAAATGTAAAGTACCAGTTCTTCCCAAATGAACATTGTAAACTATGCTTTAAGGAGAAAGATGATATTATATCTATTTCTTATTAGATTGTGCTTTTTAATAGAAGTACCAGCAGTTTTATGTTCATAATCAAATTCCTGAGTTCTAAATTAAGTACTGTTACAGACAAGATGGCTCATTCATTATTCGTTAATGATTACATACATATTTAAGTATGCGTAAACTTTCATATTCATGTTTTTGGATAATTCTCCTAAGTACAAAAAGCCTTTCACTAATCGATTTACATCTGTGTATATGGAAACAATCTCTTATCGCTGATTTATATAACTTATTATTAACTAAAGTTTTTTTTTTATTTTTATTGTTATTTGACTTTTATATACTATAGTATGATTATAAACTTCAATTTTCCCTTTACAGAAGAAGTGCTATGTTAATTTGATTAATTATACTTTCTTCTCACCCCCCTCTCTAGTTTACTATGAAAATTATGAAACCATACCATTTTGCCGTAAACTGTATGTATCTTTTATGCAAATAAAATTTGTATTGACATTTTAAGAATACCAACTAAAGAAGGGCAATCATATAAATCGCTAGTAACAACCTATAATTGAACCAATAAATGGATGAGCTGGCTGAACAAAGGTGCTGTATTTGCTGAACTGTAAAAAGTAAATATTTCCAAAAAGTACTTGTCAGTGTTCACAGTATATATATTCCAAAATCACGTCCTAAACTCTATCTAATGTTCCGTGAAACTCGAGTGGAACATTGAATAAAGAATGATTTAGTGCTTTAAAAAAAAAAAGAAATTCAAGTATATGAAACAGTATATGAAACATTCAAACACCATTCTTTTAATATATTTTTGATATTGTAGTAAATAAAAAATTCAAGTTTTTAAGTTTTAAAAGAATAGTTGTCCTAATAATTTTCCTTAATAATATAGAAGTGTTGGAACAGTATACTGAAAATGGCATATTAACTAAGGAGTTATATCCAACAGTTGAACACAGACCTATAAGCTGATCCAGATGTTGGTCTGGAAATGGTATAACAAACAATACCTTCATCGCTTTAACATAATCTCGTACTCATCATGTAAATGTGGTTTCTCTTCCTGTCAAAGTTGGCATCCATATTCTTTTAGAAAAAAATCTACGCTGATCGAGAGAGAAAGGGCCTCTTTCATGCAAAAAGTTGTATTGAGAAGTGTTAACTGGGCCCCTCTAAAGTCAGAACTACTGAATGTGTGAATTGTGTGAATGCATTTACGTCGATAAAAAAGTTGTATATCTTCTGCAGGGAAGGGATTAGCTCAGTGGTAGCGCGCTGGACTAGCAACGCGGAGATCACGGGTTCGAATCCAGCCGTGCTACCCTTAGATTTTCTCTTCTAGGAGCCCCTACAGCTCACTGTCCGGTGATGGGCAGTGTTGTCTGTACGGGAGAACACTGTCCGGAGGCCGGCAGTGCACCGAGAAGGCTCCGGGCGCAAATGACCACAGATGTTGAGACGCCTTAAATTAAAAAAAAAAAAAAAAATATCTTCTGCTAACATTTTTTTAATTTTCGCTGCGTATAATTCAATGTGAGCAGTATTATAAATTAGTAAGTTGTAAGCTGTATCATGTAATATGAATCATGGTGCATGCTATAAATTTTCGCAAGTTGGCGCTAATCTCTTGTACTAGGGTTTGACTACCATCATTGAATTGCTTTTTTTCACATAGTGGCGCTATAAGCTGATGTACAATATAGTTACATTAGTTATCTATATCCTAAGAATAAGTAACTTGCATTTCAATAATTAAGTAAAAAAATACGCCAATAAATAAATAAATTTATAGCCATTGAGCTCTAGATGCTGATAGAAGCATGCTATAAGATTATAGCGTATCATTCAAATTAGACTACTTCTCAAGTTATCCACTCAAAAATCATATATGTGCCCATCCTCTTGTATAAATGTCACTAGTTATAGCGTTTGAAGTTTAATGTATAAGCTTTATGAATACATGCGATTGAAATTTGCATGGCTACAACCTATTACATAATGTAATACTTTACTAAGTTATTGCTACGCGAAACCGGAAGTGAGGAATCAATTAATTGTTTAAAATCTAAAAAAGTAATCTATCAATACACTTGCACACCTGCATAAAAACAATAGCACTATAGACGTATTAGATGTGCATGTGGTGGTTGGTTCCGCAGAGCTGAAAAGCATCAGAGACATTTTCCGTGATAGCCTGCTTCATTTTGTGGTCATCGACCGGTTTCGGGCGTTCGCCTATCTTCAGGATGCATTTGTCAGACAGTGTGATAACAATACTTGCACAGAGCAAATTCAGTTTACACACTCCTGAGTGAGAACGCCCAAAACCGGTCGATGTCTACAAAATGAAGCAGGCTGTCACGGAAAATGTCTCTGATATTAGATGTGCACACTAGGATTGTCTATAAAGCCAAATCTGTTGTGACTTAAAACATTTATTGAGGCTCACTTGGGTATCAAGTGCTTGTACATTGAATTCGGTCATCTATAAAGTGTGGATGTGTAAAATTGAGTTATGAAGTGTACGGGGGTAGTGTGAGAAGGCTTTGGACATATATACCATAGATGTTGACGTGCATTTAAAAAAAAAAAACGCAGAGACGCAAGACCCCTAAAAAAGTGGCTAGCCCTTCTCCCCTTAAATGGGACCACTCACACTAACTCACAAACGGAATCGAAAAACGATATATCTCCGGAGACCATAACATTTCATAATCTAAAGTAAGCAGTAAGCTAAGTAAGCAATTAAAGAAAAAAAGAAATCATCATTATAAATGTCACATATTTTTGTAGGGAGTCGTAAAACAAACAATAGACAAACAACAGGACACTCCCCAAAACTCCTGTTCAACAAAAAAAATTTGGGATTATTAAAAATTAAAAATGTTCATATCAGTATCGTTTTGTTTAAAGTTTATAGCAGCTTTTGTAAATATTTATGGACCAGCTGGCTTTGTTCCGATGAAATTTTTTTACTTCTTATTTTGATAACAGAGTTTTGAATTTTATTAATAAATCACAACCATGTCGAGGACAATATATAGATTAATATTTAACAGAAAAGGTATTGAGCACAAAAGTATAATTTTTTTTATTATTTTTCATTTTGCAACAACCTTTTATAACAAAAAAGGAAAAAAATGTGTATTTGAAATTAAGCATTTTTGAAAAATCGAAAAATTTAATTTTTATATTTTTGAAAATTACTGTCCGTCCACAAAGTTTAGCTTAAGAAATTAATTTGCAATTAATTATTTGTTCAGTAATACTTTAGACATCGTACTAAAGTCCAAGGAGCTAGCTAGAGTTCGGCAAACAATATCTTGTCTTTATTTCTCTCCAAGTCGTTTAGTAGTGTCCGTATTTAGGACTAATAGATATTTTATAGCATGGACCTTACCTCTCCTACTCAATACAACATTATTGTAATGTAATTTAGTTCTTGCAAAATAAAAAAAATATTAAACCTATTTTTTTTTATTGGCTAATATGGGAATTTCAATTATTTGAAGTATTAGCGTTGTCAAATGTGACATTAGAAAAATGTTATGCCTGCCAGTGACTGTTATCATCTAAAAATTCTCTACTCGACAACGGTTGAATAGAATTCATGAATCTTGGTCTTTATATGGTCGTGAACTCTATTTGAAATAATAAAGATTTGAAGAGGAATTAAGTGGGGAAGATGGGGATTCCCATGGCTTTTCAAATAGGGCGCTTCAAAGTTTTGAATTTGAATTACTTGCATTTTCGTGTCTTGTACGGTGGAGTGCTGAGAAACTTCCAATTTTTGAAATCCACAGATAACTGCTAATTTCATATTTATTGGAATTCATAAAAGCTCTTGTCTAAGTCACCTAAGTTGATAGCTGAACCACTTGAAAAAGTAACCATTTTATTATTTTATTGAAATAACGTTTAATATTAACCTTACACAATAAATAAATTGAATAAAATTAATTTTTTTAGCTGATTTGAGCATTGTTTTTGTTTTGCAATTGGAGTGAAATTCTAAGATTATATTTATATGAATAATATCAAATATCTGAGAGTAGATTGTAGATTGTTTTAGGGGATTATCGCACTGCGACCTGGAAGATCTATTGTGCCCCCCGGACCTTTCTCAGTGCACTGCCGGCCTCCAAGCAGTGTTCTCTAGCTATAGAAAAACACTGCTTATCGCCGTACAGTGAGTTGTAGAGGCTCCTAGGAAGAGAAAATCTAAGGGCAGCATGTTGGTTTTGAACCCGGGACCTCCGCGTTGCTAGTCCAGCGCGCTACCACTGAGCTAATCCCTTCCTTCTCCCCCCGGCTTACGCCAGTTAACTAGGGACGAGACCCTAGTTTGTGTACTGTGTTTGCCCTTATAGTGTATGTAGTTTAACTGCATGCAACAGATACCCCTTGCGGGCATATCTGAGAGTAAAAATCAATAGAATGATCTTGGAACAGATGAAAACTTTAAATACCTGGAGACCCATCACATTTTTTTAAGTGATGAAGGAAGAATGGATGATGACATAAGAGAGCGAACAGTTGCGGCAGGAACAAATTTCTGAAAAAGAAGGAAATCTCCTTGCGTTTATTCATCCCCCCCTATCCCCCTGATTTTGCTCCATCTTATTTTTATCTGCCCGCTCATCACAAAATCATTTAAATGGAAAATTATTCATTCCTGAAGAATCAATTAAAAAAAAAAAAAATTAGTTACATTATTTTCAAGAAAATTCTTGCGATTTTGTTAAGGAGGGATCGAGGCCTTGCTATATTGTTGAAGAAGGTTACCGAAAAGAAGGAAATTATATCCTTGATTGAATAAATTTTTATTTTACCTCATAACAGAACTTTTACAGTGACCTCATAATAAACATTTCTAAGCATTTATAAAAATATTTTAATTTTTTTTTATGAGGCAAATATAATTTATACAGTTCTAACACTCTCGAACTCTTCTGCTGCATATTTTTATTGATTATTATGAGGAGTGCCAGGAAATTGTTGGCCTACTTCCACAAGCTACTAATTTCATCGTAAACCCGCCTTTATTATATTGATAACCACAAAAACTGGAAGGTTGTACTCTCCCCATATCCCACATCCATGATCACTCAAACTTCTTACAACTGTACCCTTATAATATTTCTAGTAAATATCCCTACATTGCCTTCTTCATTTCACCGTGACTACCATGTTGAAAAACACTAAACACTAAAACAATGTTTGTATATAATCTCCAGACAACAAATTCTAATTATACTCAACCATTTGCTGACTACATTCTCTACAGACTTTATCTTCACTTAACAACAAAACACCCTTTAATAAACTTCCTATCTTCATTTTTTTTATTTAGTAAAAAATTAATTAACAAAAAATAGGGAAATTTTTATGTCATTATTAATATGAAAAAACAAATTAATGGCCCACTTTTTGTTCCTGAAATTTTATTAATTGAACAAAGTTCATTAAGATGTAATGATTAGATTTCTAAACAAAGGAATTAATTTTAATTAAAATAGGCAATTTTCCTTTTACTTCAGTTTAAAAGACATTTTCTTTATACAAAGTCCCATTCTGTTCGCAGACATTCTGTGATGATTCAACCTTTTTACTTGTTTAACTGGAACTTCAAATAGAATTTTCAAAAAGGAACTTGTTCGTCTCGTTACAAACGCTTGTCTGTTTCAATAGAAAAAAATTCAGAGAATAAAAAATGAATATAGAGATTTCAAATTAGATGTTACTATCTACACAAAGTGATAGTCCTAGTACCGGTTTCGAGCCTTTGCAATGTCTACAAAATGCTAACACGGGTAAAATCTCTGATGTTTTCCAGGAATGCTGGATCCCTATGCCTACTATATAGATGAAAATCATTCAGCTTTGTCTTAGGTTCATATCTTTACATTCCATGCATTAATACATTTTTTTTAGACAATCGACAGACAAAATGTAAATGAAAAGCGGCCTCTACACGGTCAATAATATTGTCAATATCTTCAGAGACATTTTCCGTGGTAGCCTGCTTCATTTTGTGGTCATCGACCGGTTTCGGGCGTTCGCCCATCTTCAGGATGCGTTCTTAGACAGTGTGTCAACACAGACTCGTACAGAGACTTAGCTTCACACTAACTGACCGTTAGTCAAGCTAAGTACAACAGTACAGAGACCGTTAGTGTGAAGCTAAGTCTCTGTACGAGTCTGTGTTGACACACTGTCTGAAGAACGCATCCTGAAGATGGGCGAACGCCCGAAACCGGTCGATGACCACAAAATGAAGCAGGCTACCACGGAAAATGTCTCTGATGCTTTCCAGCTCTGCGGAACCAACCACCACAACAAATTGTCAATATCTGTTTGGTTCTTTATATATATATGTTAATATATCAACTTATACTTATACATACTTATTTTTAAAAGGAAGGAGCAATGTATGCGACCCGCTTTACGCGTGCTTAATTTCTAAAAGACGCCAACAGATAGTGCGAATCTTTTCGCGAACCTTTCGTACTGGTCAATTACCCCTCCTTCTTAATTATCGTACTTAGAATTTTGAATCAGTACATCTCTTACGGTAGGAAGCGTCAGTGCACGGCAAATTACATACGCTATGAGTATTAGTAGAAAGTGGTAGTTTATTGCAAATCTATATTCGCCCGCAATTTCGCATCATCTTGCCGTGATTCACTGTTGTCAATTTCTCTCTGAGAGGTATCGCCCGCTACCTACATCTTCGCCCGCTAAGGAGACAGGTTGTGAACCAGGTAAATCCCAAATTCCTTCCTGTATACCTTTCGCCTATTCCTCTTCTCCTTCACCTAGATTCACATCCTGACCTACCGCGAGCAAGAGGACAAAAGGTAAGTAAGCTAATTATACCACATACGCATATATATCTATATATTGTATTACAGAGAACGCGATCCACTTTAATCATATACTATATATTTTTCGCACCATTTTTTGGTCCTCCGGGCCATATATATATTCTACGCAACAATATCAGTATTGACAGTATAACCATCAATACTCGTGCTAACCAATCACAATACTTCATTACCTTACGCGATCAATATTATTGAAGTACGAAGTTTGCGATTGGTTAGCACAAGTATTGATGGTTATATTGTCAATACTGATATTGACAATAATATTGACCGCGTAGAGGCCGCTTAACACGTCTTTGTAGGGACAAAATTGGAGCACTTTTGATTTTTTACTTTCTCTTATTTTTAATTAGGTAATCTTAAAACAAAGTTGAGGAAATAAAAAAATTGGGCCAAATACAGAGATATGAATTTGTTTCTACAAACGAACTTGGGAATTTTGGGACCAAACCAAAAGAAGGGAGAGATTCCGTTAAACACTAATTTTTTTCTAATTTTTCTATCGCAACTATGACTCATATCGTTTTACTTTGTCTTAAGCTGTAAGTGGATTTATTGCAATCATGTCCAATTTTCGAAGTTGTTATTTTCACAGGAAGTATATTTTTCGAGGTCCCTTGAGTCCGAAAATGTAATATATGATATATATGTGTGTGTGCATGTTTATGGTTTAATGTGTGTGTATCTACGTGTAAACAAATATTTCAAAAACTAAAAACCGCAGTAAACTCAAATTTGATGGTTCAATTAGGTACCCCAACGAAAGTTTCGATCAAAATCCTTCAACTGATAGTGCATCTTTACTGAACGTTTCTTTTAGTTTTTTTGGGGGGCGATTTGATAGTATAGGGGATAATGGATAGGATAGGGTATAGTTTAGGATAGGACAGGGGATAGGATAGGATAGGGGATAGTATAGGGTAGGGGATGGGATAGGATAGAAGCTAGGGTAGGATAGTGATAGGATATGTAGGAACTCGAAAAAGACTTCCAACCATATCTATTTTAATAATGTTGCTCATTTTATTAAGGATCTTAACTGAAACCTTAGTATGGGGGTGTAGGAAGCGGTAATAGGGGTGTGAGGTTCTTCCTTTATTTTTTATTTCTGAGATATCTTGTTCCTACACATACTGTCCATTCGTTACAAACATGTTTTCGTCTTCAGCGATCTCAGTACATGTATTCCTAGTGAAAACTTAATATAGAAAATTTTATATACGGCCGCACAAATAAGTGAAAATTATTGGACGACATAACCTTATTTTTTCTATCATAATCGCGAAAGGATCAAGAAATTTTCGAGGCTAACGCACCTCCATGTGTAATGTTTGATGAAGAAGTTACAAAATTTGAGAAATTTTCCTGAAGAAATAGGCTAATTATAGTGATTAAGAGAAAATTAAAAAATTGGAAATTGTAATAAAAAACCGTACGTAAATCCCGAAGATGGGCCATGTTAAATAAATGGTTGATTGGATCCTCACTGTATGGATAATTCTACAAGTCGTTGCATTTCTTTCATGATTCAGCCTTGATACTATTCCAGACAGAAAGATATCATGTCAACACTTCTTTTTTTTATGTAGATTAAAAATAAAAATTATAAGGGCTATAATTTTCTGGCTTCTAACTTTATAAACAAACCATATTATTCCATATTTTTAAGATTTAATAGCGAAAACTTATTGCATACGATCTCTTCCGGTGATAATTTTCACTAATAAAACTAATAATACATTTGTATATATATATATCTCTCTCTTGCTTCCATTGAGGATAATCTCTCACTGAGAATGATGGAGAAAATGAACAAGAAAGCAAAGGATTAGTTGAAACCAGATTGGAAAGAAGAAAGTGATACGATACAATGATTGAAGTGAAACAGTATTGTGATGCTCAGTGAGAAGGAAGGAAAGAATAAGAGAGAGAGAGAGAGATGCCTTTTTCAGATAAGAAGGTTTACGTATTTTTGAGGATCTCTTAAGTTTTACTCCAACTTAAATAATATTATCGGCGGATTTGGAATGTTTTATTTTGTTTTTATATGGAAAGCTTTGCAATCCAATAGACTTAGGCTTATTTTCTCTTTGGAAAATCTATATTCTAACAATAGCAATATGTCCGTCTTGTCGAGAACACTTTCAAGCACCAGTTAAATATTTCTTCTCTTTTTTTTTTTGCTTTCTCTAACTGCCAATAAGGGACTTTATTGCGATCTTGTCAACCATTTGATATCGAGTTTTCACCGGGCACCCACACATTTCAGAGGTCCCTGTGTCTAAAAAAAGTAACTTTTTAGAAAATAAATCTGAATATGGTCAGCATAACTCAATAATGGAAAATCGCAAAAGTTCAAAAACTTAATATTACGTTTAAAATAATAGCAGCTAACCCAACAACAATAAGATTTTGGTCAGAATGCTTTTGACCGAAAATACCCTTTTATTTGAAGTATTCCTGGAAAATGGCTCCAACGATTTTCTTTAAACATTGCATATATATATTACATGCTATTCTTTCAAACATTTTACCATGGAAATTCATTTAAATGCTAGCTTACACACATACATACTTATGCACGCCAACACAAAAACAAATGTATATAAACTGTTTGCAAACATTTGTTTAAAACATTTAAAATAAATACCCTCATGTGTTTTTTTGTTTACCATGAAGGATGGAAAACATTTGTTTTGAAATACAAACAAATGTTCACAAACATTTGCTAGACAAAAGAAGAGTTTTGGGGTTGGAAGGAGTTGAATTATGCTTTTCAGTTTATTATACGCTTCTATTATCTATATAATTATTAATCAGAATTAAATATGTAGCCAAAATAGCGAATTTGAAGAAAGTCTGCTGACCGGAACTGTGATTTTACTAAACAGTTTTTGCACTATTACGTGATTTTCTCCAAAGAAAAAAAAAGACATAACGGGTTTTATAGAACTTGGTATACTAACATATAAAGGAGATCAATCATTTTTGTTTGCCAAATTATTCCGAGAAAATTCATTTAAAAAAAGATTCCAGGAAGAGAGATAACGTTTTTAGATTTCATAGAAAAGGCTATTTCAATTTATAATACGATGCTGTCATCTATAAAATATTAATTACAATTATAACCTTTCCATTGCTCACAAAAACTCCAATCCTCTAAAAAAAAAAAAACTCTTTTCTAAACTCAGACTCCACACCCACAACTTTATTATCAGATGTAATTTATAAAATAAATTGTTTACAATGCCTAGCTATATACATAGGACAAACAGCTCAATATTTAAAAAATATAGACTATACCAACATAAATACGACTGCAAAATTAAAAAAAAAACGACTGACATGACTACCAGCACTAACGAAACATTGCATACAATAAAAAACATGAATTTGACATGGAAAAAACTAAAATTCTCTCCATCAACAATAATAATAAAAAAAAAGAAATATATGGGAATGATACATATTAAAAAAAGTTAAATTATCTATCAATTTTAGAACAGACACCAAAAAACCTAACAATCTGCTGGAATTTCCAAAACAACATACAGATTAAGACAGGGGTTTTACCCAACCGCTCTCCTAGCCCTTTATAAACCTTGACCCATCCAATGTCCGTAACACTTGGTGATGGTATGTCATAGGTGAAATTTGCCCGCAAGGGGTATCTGTTGCATGCAGTTACTTGGGGAGTAGCGACCCCACGGGTTATCACAGCTCAGTACTCCATGCACTTCGTCAGAACAGTACACAATACTCTAAACTAGGTCCACTCTACACTTTACAGACAAGGACAAACACAGTACACAGCTAGGGTCTCCGTCCCTCCCTCGAATTGGCGAAAGCTAAGGGAGAAGGAAGGGATTAGCTCAGTGGTAGCGCGCTAGACTAGCAACGCGGAGTCCCGGGTTCGAATCCAGCATACTGCCTAGAATTTCTCTTCCTAGGAGCCTCTACAACTCACTGTCCGGTGATGGGCAGTGTTGTCGGTAGTTAGGGAACACCGCATGGAGGCCGGCTGTGCATTGGAGAGGGCTCCATGGAGCACAATAGATCTAGGAGGTCGCAGTGCAATAATCCCTACAAAATCTACATAGGTTAAATTACAGTTTGTTAATAATTGTAACTGAGAATTTTTGTAAGTAAATTTCCTAAGTTATTTCTATACTTTGCTTTACACATGCCACATATTGTCAAAGTTTCAATAGTTGTGATTTAGTTTAATATTGATCAGTTCTATAACAATAGTTAACAATAAATTTAAATATGATAGGCTATATATCATACTTTTTATTTAGTTTATTTATATAGTTATTTTAAAAAAAAATTTATTTTGAAAATATTTATTTTAAGTTCATATTTTATGTTGTTTCTATTTTTTTTTTTTGTATTAAAACCTTTGTACAGACCCTGAAGAAGGCATAAATTTGCCGAAACACGATAGAAATTTAAAAAAAGAGTTCTTTTGTATGACCGAACCTCAACATCCAATTTACAACATTAATTAGAATTGAAATTTGAGATTTTAATGAACAATTTTTTTTTCTTCTTCAGTTTTTTGGAAGAAAAATAATCAGTTACGATTATGTAAATTACAGAAAGAGAAACTCGTGTGAATATAAGTGAGTGATTATACAATATAGATGTAATACAGAGGTAGTTTTTCAATTTTTATTTATACCGTCTTAATTATAATTTTGCTTTAAGTTTTTTTATAGTTTTAAACACTGGTTTAATAACACAGTTCAGAAAAAGTAACAATACTAGCTGAATAAATTAATAATATATTTATATTTTTTTTTTGTGCACTTTGAAGTTTATTCATAAATCAGTAATGTTTCGAAACTGATTAATCCCTAATGGTAAACCACCACTTAAAAGATATTGTACTATTCAATTGAACAATTTATTTTATTCATGGCATCAAACAAATGTGTAAAAAATGAAATAATTCGTGTATTCCATAGTGGTTTGTATTGGTATATGGGAAAATTGGACGATATCTCAAATTATTCCACTCTATTATGCAGTGTAACAGCAATCAAAGAGAGTAAAGAGAAGAGAAACGAACCCAACCACTCTCTCGGACTGGAGTGGGAGAAACTGTATAAATATAGCGAGGGACAGTTAAAGAGTTCATATACAGTTCAAGACAGTTCAATACAGTTCACTTTAGTTCATCATCTCGCCAGTCACTTCGTGTCATTTTCTTACCACTCTACCTTAACCATTCTTTATTGTAAAGTCCAGGCAGACTGTGTCTCATTATTATTATTATACATAGTTAACCAGTGTTAATCCAGTCTTCTTATTTCATCAACCAGGCCCAAATACTCTCCACCTAACACAACTCTCGACCCAACCCAAATACTCTCCACATGCAGTAAATTCTAAAGGTCTGCACAGATCATTTCAATACTGTTGACCATAAAAAATGTCCATTTCATTAAAAGAAATATTACAATTAAATAAATAAATAAATAAATAAATAAATAAACGCGCCAGAGAGTTGGCAATAACAGGAACACAAGTAACACCACAGGGCACAAGGAATTGTCACCATGAAACTGGATTTACAGCCTTTGACTGGTGCAGAAGAACAGGAAACTGCGGTTGGGTTCACAAAAGTTCATATCAATAAGCTTCGCAAATTATAGAAAAAAGTTTTTTTGATGAAAGTAAAGAACAATATTTTAGTTCCTGATAGACGACAGTTTGTGTGAAGCAAACCAAATAAAGAACTTGATCACAAGTTCCAATTGAGGAGCATGGGCAAAGGAAATATGGATGGTTGGTGTGAGGAGGGTGCATTAGTTACAGTTGAGTGGTATTAAACTGTGCCTCTCGCCAATTGAAAACTTCTCCACAATCCCCGGACTTGAATCCGATTTAAAAGTCATGGTCGATTATGGTGGAGAAGAAGATTAGATTAAAAAAGAAGTGTTGCTCGTGAGAAGAGTTAAGATTTTCTATTTAATGAGTGCTTGGGAAGAAATAAGTCCCGGAATTTACTTATAATATTGTCGACTCGAAGATTAAATGCCGTTATCAAAGCAAATTTATAGTTGTTCACATGAGCTGTGTGAATACATTTTTTTCGCTTATTTTCACTTTTTTTTAGTGTCTTTTCTTTCTTTTTTACCATTGTTATTAACTCAGAAAAGTTTATTTCTTGGTTATGATATGTTATTAAACTCTGTTTAAAAATGCTACAAAATTATGTGCGTTAAAAGACTGTAATAAAAATATGAACAGCGAAAAATTATACCTATATGAATTTCTTTTTTTTCTCGTTTATCGTATAACGACAAAGTTGAGGCTATATAAAACTTTAATTCGTCCAGTGCTCATATATGGATCCGAAGCCTGGACTATTTCTAAAACACCTTTTAAATGAGAATCTATATGGCAATCGGCCAAATGGGCGCCCAAGGTTACGTTGGGTCGATGGAATCGAAGAAGATGCCAGGAGCAGCGCCTTTTAAGAAGAAGAAGAAGAAGAAGAAGAATTCTTTTTTGGACCAATCTATATACCCGAATATATACACTACTTAGCTGAATGTATTTCAATGTTTAAATAGTGGATGTATTATAAATTACATTCGAGTGCAGAGAAACTCACTAGACTTTACTTTCAAGATTGAACTTCTCCAGAGATTTGTATTAAATATTAATTGTTCCTTTTATCATATAAATGGAGAAACGGCATATTTTAGTAAAAATAATAAGAGAGATGGCTGAATTTTCTATAACCTTTCAAATTCTATTTTCCAAAAAATTATTTTCTTTTAAATAAAAGAAGTAATAGAACGTTTATTTACATATGTGAAGATATTACTATAGAAGTTTACAGCAAATTGTGAAAACCTAAAAAAAAAAATGCATTCCGAAAATTCAAAATTCTGCTTGACAGAGATTTTCTTCAAAGTTACCATTTTTACAAAACATTTAATTTTCCTTAGCATATTTTTGGGGATTGCGTTCGAGAAACTTAAAAGAAAACTGACTTAAAGAAACCATTCCAACAATGTTGCACATTCCATTGAAATACTTTTCACCCTTTCTTATTCATTTTGTAGCAAAATGTAGTATTTACTTTTCATGGAACAGTCTTTGACAAAACATCGACAACAGACGGAGACAATTCGTAAAAAAATTTATAAAAAAAAAAAGACATAAAAATTTATTATATCCCACCTAGTGACTGGATGTTAAAACAAGAAATTTTATTGGTTAAAAGTTGTAGGAGGTTTTTTTCCGTTAAAAAAAAAAAAAAAAAATGAAAGGAATGCGAATGACGTACAAACATGTTTTTATACCTCAGTTATATATGGGGGTATCTACTATTTTGGTCGTATACATTACCATCGTACTGATATTTAAGCAGGAAAGGAATAAAAATACAGGCAGAATTTTCAGGCCTACATTGACCATCTTTATTCACATTAATCTTATCAAAAAATTTCTTCGAGCAGAACTAAAATTATTGAATATGCGAGATATATTTAATTATATAACTTATTGTAATTGTTACAAATTCAAGTCAGAGAAAGCTACTTTACTTTCTCTAACAGCTTGCAAATATAAGTTAGTCCATCTAGTTTGTATTCATGTCATAATTCCAAAAGCAAAAAGCCATATTCCTTAAAAATCATAAAGTTAAAAGCAGATAAAATAAAGTTTTCCCAGAATTGACTAGAGTTCAATAATAAATAACCGATAACAGATTTTGTCTTTTTTCTTTTTTTTCTACTTCTATTTCATTTTATAAATTATTTATTATGTGCTAAAATATTTAGTTATTGGTGACATTACCATCCAGTCATAAAAATTCTTTGTATGTGACATTAATAAATCAATGATTTATAGTATTTAATCAATAATTTTCTTTTAACAAATAAATTCAATTGAACTTAGTAATAAATGATTGTTACTATTCTCACAATACTACAGCCTTTAACTATTTCCAACAGGTTAATAATAATTAGTGTACATTTTCATAGATCTAGTTTTTGAAATTCGCTATTAAATAAATTAATAATTATTAATTTATTTTTATTTAATTAATTTAAATTAAAGTAAATTTATAATTTTTTTTTGCAAGGTCCGTTGGTGCCCGGAGCTATCTCGGTGCACTGTCAGCCATAGGACAGTGTTCTTTCGTTACAGACAACACTGTCCATCACCGGACAGTAAGCTGTAGGGGCTTCTAGGAACAAAAAAAAAATCTAAGGGCAGCAAAGCTGGACTCGAGCCCGAGTTCTCCGCGAGGGAAAATTTGAGTTATCAACTATTTTATGTTTAATCATTGATATATTTTCTGTAATTTCAAGTTATTAATAATTTGTCATTAATGTTAACAAACTGAATCTTTTTATATTAAATAATATTAAAAAAAATCATAATAATTCCTAAACAAATTAAAATTCTTTACCTCATTATCAAGAATTGAAATTTAGAATAGCATGACAAAAGAACTGTGTATATTTTGCGGAGATTTACCCTAAAACAGAAAGAAAACAAAATGTTCGAAAAATTAGAGTTATTTTTGGTAACAGACAGTTGCTAGGAGCCGCTAACAGCTGACTGTCCGGTGATGGACAGTGTTGTCTGTAACAAGAGAATACTGTCCGGAAGAAGGCACTGAGAAAGCCCAAGGCGCCAATGACCACAAATTTTGACGCGTCTTAAATAAAAAAATTAAATTAATAGATGAAACATTGTAACGCAGCTAGTGGTGCCATCTAGGAGAGAAGGCAGGTATCTAAGATTTTTCTAGTGGCCGCTGGAAGCGCTGGCGGCGCTTTAATTCTCTCTAGAGGAATCGAGGAAGTTCTAGAAGATTCCCCACCGGTATAAATAGTAGGACCGCAGAGAGTTGAGAGAGTTTTCCAGTTACAAACGAAGTCACTAGTTTGTGAAAAGTATATAAAAAGTGAACAAAGTGAACTTTTGTGGTTTAAACTGTGAAGTAATTATTATTAAGTGTTGTATTTTACAATAAATTGGTGTTTTCTTTATTGAACTTTAGAGTATTTTATCTATACGAACCCCCTTAAAACTAGTTGCAGTAGCTATTTTAGAGGGAAAATCGGTACAATATATAGTGTTTAAATTTAAAATCCTTGTTTGAAATAAATTGTCAATATGTCTATTTCGAATGATCGCTCTATTTTGTGTTTTCAAATATTTTTTCAAGAAACCATGACTCTAGTGGAGTTTTGAGGGGGTTGAACCGAGAAAATGATATAAGAGAAAAGGTACTCTGATTGAACTCTGTGTATATTAATTAACGTATAAAGTACTGCAAGAACTTTACACCACTGTTGACCTAGAAAGAGCTCGGTAGCTTGAAAGAGAGTGACCGATTGAGCTGGTAGGGTGACGGTTTATCATGACTTCTTCACATAGACTTGAATAATATACTTTGAATGACTTAATTTGAAAGTAGCGCAACTTTATTACTGTAAAAAAAAATTAAGTAGAAGAAATATATCATTTGTTTTTGTGTATTATTCAAGCATTTCCCCACAAATTGGTGATGAGCAAAATGTTTTCTTTACAAGCATGATTAAACGTGTTTGGGTTGCAATGGGAACAACCAACGTGTTCCTTTTTCTGCATGTCTGAGAGTCTAATGAAGGGAAGGTCCCTTCCATCCATTTGGATGCGAGGACAATGAGGAGTATATTTACTAAAAATATCTTTTTTTATTCAGTGTAAATACTTATGTAGGGAGAAAGAATATGAGTTCCAATGACAGAGATTTTATACAGGGATTGCTGAGTTCATGTTATCGAAAAGTGACGATTTTTCATTAACATAACTTTAAGAAATTATAGTAAAGGTGCGGCTATAAAGGCAGGTGTGGTAAGTGGCACAGAAGGAGAGGTAATGTGCATTTTCATCGACTAAGTGGCACCGTGGAAGTGATAGTGCAGACGAGGGATAGAAAATATAAAAATTAATAATTTCTCAAGAAAAGGATTTCGGGTCATTGACATCAACTGGTGTAGGTAGTTTAATTAAAAAATATTCTTCATGAATGTTATATTTATTGAATTTTTTTTGTTTTGTTTTAAATTCGGAATTGTTTAGAATTATTGAAGAAATAGGAATTTTATGAAAAAATTCTTTAGATATTAATTTAAAAAGGACAAAACCATTTTTTTCACTATAATTTCGCTTCTATTCTAAATATCAATAAATTTTTCAATATTCCTTTTTTTTTTATATATCTGGTAAACTATTTTTTCGCTTTTAATTTTAATAAATTCAACTTTCTTTATTTTAGAAATATTTTAATTTATTACTGTTGGCTATAATATGTAACTTTTTTCCCTCTAAACTAACTACTGCAACTAGTTTTAAGTGGGTTCGTATAGATAAAATACTCTAAACTTCAATAAAGAAAACACCAATTTATTGGTTATTACAAAAACAAAAAAACACTTAATAATAATAACTTCACAGTTTAAACCACAAAAGTTCACTTTGTTCACTTTTTATACATTTTCCACAAACGTACACTTCGTTTGTGACTGGAAGTTCTGCAAAACTCTCTGCGTCCTACTTTTTATACCGGTGGAGAATCTTCTAGAATCTTCTCAATCCTTCCAGACAGAACTAGAGCGCGTCGCTAGCGCTTCCTAGCGGCCACTAAGAGAACTTGAGGTTCCTACATCCTCTGCAAGATGGCACGACTGGCTGCGTTACAATATTCAATTTAATTTTAAAACACGTTAAATTTTGCTAATGACTTAACATCACTGAAACAGGACCATCACTGGATGGTGTATATCTGCATACGTTGTACACGTCATTTATTATCAAATAGACAACAGCATTATAGGCAGAATACACTTTGTATTAAAACTGTATTACAAAATTAAAAAAAAGGCAACAGTTAATTTATTTAATTAAATTTAAAAATTATACTTAACAAGAAAATTATACTCTCGTTAGCACAAAAAGATTACTTTAAATCATTAATTAATTAATAAGTCTAAAGAAATTAATTTACTCTATATGTGGTTATTTTCAGACAAATTAAAAAAAAAAAACAAATTTAGATAAGCTTATTTGTAGAGAGAATACATGATCAAAATCAAAATCAAATTGGGGGCTGTTCAATTAATTCGAGATGCTTCTAACACACACCATACTTATCAATCCGTAGACATGGACTTTAATAAAATGTAAAATAAATAACCATTAAATAATCAGAATACAACAATGTCACAATGAGAGAAATGCAATTAGATAAAATAATATCAGCAGATGACATTAAATAGATCTAAGATTGTAAAATAAATAGTATAAAACACAATCTTAATGAAATAAAAATGTATTATTTTGACTTGCTTTATTTCTATATTATAACGATTACGTGAATTGTACGAGGGTGGATATAACAAATATACTAAGCTATATAGTTTTATCAAGGTTTGTCGATAAATCTTCAAATGTGCGTGGGATTCCTTGGGTCGTAGGAAGAAAAAAAGTAATAGTCAATAAAAGGTATGGACGAAAATCTTCATCAGAGAGTTTTCTACTAAAATTTCTGGCACTTTTCTCTAATAAGATTTAATCAATTTTAAAACAATTGTTTTTCCTTTTTTTACTTCTACTTAAAAAAACTTCGTTATTAAAAAAATATATTTATCAAGTTGTAAAGAAATGAATTCTGTATCTAGTATCATCTAAAGCTTGGGTTATCTTCACTGATTTCTGAGATAAACTCCTTTTTTTATGAAAAAAAAAAAATTATTTTTGAATTTATTAATTTAATATTTAACATAATAGAGTTGGATTGGTAGAGGGTTCCATCCAAACCCTTTCAAGAGAAAATAAAAAAAGAATATTTTATTCCATTGAAGGAATCCTACCGTATGGAGCTGAAACCTGGACCACTATTTGGAGAATCCGTTCGAAGATGAATGTGATAGAGATGGACTACTGGAGACGATGTGCTCAGAAGACCAGAATGGATAAGTTTGGAATATAGAGGTAAGGAAGAAAATGGGAATAAATGAAACAGTTGAGGACAGAATAAATAAAAGGAAAGTGGTGTGGTATGGACATCTCAGAAGGATGCCTCCCCGGATGATAGCCAGAGAAATAGAAGAAGAGGCAGATCGGCAAGAAGATGGGAGAAAGAGATGGCCGGAAGGGGTCTGGGGTCTGGAGATTGGAGAGACAGGAAGAAATGGAGAGAAGAAGTGACCTGACGGCAACTCAAATGAAGGGAGACGCCGGTTAAGGAAGTATAAGTAAGAAGAGTAAAAGCCGTATTTTATTTCTGTGTCCAGTGGAAACGACATACATTTAGATAGCAGTTTATATGAAAGCATAACAATATAGAAATTTTTTTTTTCCCGAAAAATATATCAAATAAAGTACTCACGCGTTGGTCTATGACTAGCGCATTCGCCTTTGATGCAAGAATTCTCGGTTCGATCCCCATGAGAGCATAGACTGTAGCCGAGCATCAAAAGAAAAAAAGGTGTAGCTGTAGTAAATTAGCCACCCTAAGTAGCGAAGGCTAGAACTAAACGATGGCGTGGGAATCGCACTCAACAAAAAACGCTGTCTAGCAAGCATAGACCTCTTTATGGGCTGTTGCGCCAAAGATTAGGTTGTATTATATAAAACTGATCGGGCTGTCTATTTACATTTATTTACCAAATATTTATTTTGTATAAGTTTAATAGTTTATAGAGAGAACTGCGTCAATGAAGCAAGGCTGCTCAACGATATTGAGTTGCTAATCGACACAGTGTACCGATCAATCCTCTGGCATATCTTTAAACCAAGTTGGTTACAGAACAAAAATAAAAAAAAATTCAGGGAACTTATGGGTGACTGAAACTAGTCAAGGTATCTGAATGCTGTATAAATCAGCAGAAACATATAATATATGATCATCCGTGCAAGTGCTGGATATTATGCCCAGAGAGTACACAATAACACCCTCCATAATCGGAAGCAAGTCATCGAGGTTGATGTCAACATCACACAAAAAGGACGCCTCGGGGCCAAACCACAGACCCTGCATCCTATAAACTCTTCCCCCAAACTGGTCTCTAAATATTTCTTTGAAGTGGGGAATGCACTTCTCTCATGGACCTTCTCTGCTTGACTGTATCTGATCTATGGATAAAGAAATATCGTTGAAAGTCAGTTTTTAACAAAATTTGTTAACTGATCCCCCCCCCCCTCTACATACACATAATTACTGGGTATTGTTGCTTGTGAAGACATCTCTATGTAATGGAGCTCATGCCAGATCTCTTTTGTAGAGTTTGTGAAATAGTGGAAGAAACAACTATCCACTTCATGACAGATTGCTTGGATTGTGAGGAGATTA
Source organism: Triatoma infestans (assembly GCA_011037195.1). Classification (NCBI taxonomy): domain Eukaryota; kingdom Metazoa; phylum Arthropoda; class Insecta; order Hemiptera; family Reduviidae; genus Triatoma; species Triatoma infestans. The sequence continues at coordinate 58,398 of JAAEAF010000065.1, forward strand.
AGTTCAGGTCTATTGGTCGGAACAGGATCTTTGTGGAAGAGCTTAGGCTGTTTCCTATAAAGATTATAGGTCCGATTTGTTCGGACTATGGTGCATCCTAGGTGGATTAGACGCGGTTCTGGATTACCCTGCTTGTTGTTATTGTTCTTTTGAGTAGCTATATGGTCTAGAAGAGCTTTGGATTGTGTAGGACTTCGTAAGCTCCCCTATTATTCTATTGAATTATAATATAAACACCTAAACGAATCTCTAGTTTGAGCTCCCTGCGATTTTTCGTTTTTAAGGTTTAGTCACTCCCAACCACATTTGCGCACGATATATATGTTGCTAGGCCATTCACCAAGCTTACGCTGAGGTCCTCAAAGAATCATGCCCGATGAAAACTCATTTCCAGAAATGCTTCTTCTTACAGCAGAGAAAGTAAAAAAAAAAAAAAAAGTAATGCCTTTTTTGTCAATTTTTCAGACCAGCTTCTCATCAGAGTTATAGGCTTAAGAAGATTGTAAACAAACTTTGCTGTCTATTTTTCTTGTTTATAAATGCTTTATAAAGCCCAAGGCCTAGTGCTGGAACGAATCCAATACTGCTGTAGAGCACTGCAAGCAGTCAGCTATTCATATATATAAACATTTTGCGTACCTGACTCCTAATTTTATTATGATTTCTTTTTACTGAACTTGAAAGTGAAATCGATTATTTTCATAATTTCAAAATTTGTATTAAGTAAAGAAAAGTAATGCCTATTTTTTTCAGGCGGGCCTAACGTCCAACTACCAAATTATTTGTCGTGGACGGAGGCGGAAGCACTTAGTTTACTAATAACGTTTTTGATACCAATATAAAATTTAGCAGTTATACGCGGGTCTCGAACTGGGGACTTTCCACTTACTAGCCCATGCTCATAACCACTACTCCAACATCCTCCCCCCAAAATTTTTATTATTTTTACTATCTAGAGAGGCATTTTTGTCCAAGCAACTTTTCTCTGTCATAATGAATAAAGATTTGGCATTTTCGCTTGGATCGTCCTGGGCACGTGTAAGGAGAGCAGGAGTGGAGCCAGTAGTGCGTCCGTCTAGTAACTCCTTAGTTCACAACCCTATACACCGGTTCACTTCAGGTAATGACAATATTACACAATAGCATTGTTTCCTCCACTCCTGCTCTCAACATCATTCTTCCATTAGTTAATGCCAGTGGTTTCCAAACTTCCTGTATCGTAGCCCCCTTCTAGTTCATAATAAACTGTCCCCCTCCCCCATGAATCTTTTAAATAGTTTTATTACCTAAATACTATTCTTATATTACAATTAATTTAATGGTTCACCAAACAATGTTCTATATTTTGTAAAGTTCTTAACAGAAAAATATAGTCTTTATTTATTATAGTGAGTGTAATAGGCTGTTTTAAAATAATCTCAAAATAATGCAACAAAACAAATATTAACAATCAAATACATTTGTTTGATTCAAATAAATCTTTAAAAAATACAAAAAGCAATTTAATAAAACATAATACTATTTTAGTGCGGTAGGTGGGCTTGTTTTTCTCCACATATCATTTCAAACCGAGGTATGACTTAAAAGAGTTGTTTATACTTGTGAAACACAGTTTGGAAAACGTTGTGTTTATCAATGTTCACGATCTGCTGAAACTTCATAAAACCAAGTTAGCCTAGTTAATTTAATTTTTGAATATCTTTGTTGCCGGTTAGACTTCTGCAGCCGACAGTTAATATTAAAGAAGACGTTATAATCTTAATGAAGTCAATTTATCTTAAACCCTTTTTTCTACGTTATGTTACACTTTTGTTATTATACTCAGTACAGTCTGCATTATTGCTTAGTATTACGCCAAGTACTAAGTTAATGGTAGCTTCTGTTCGACTCCAATCTATCTGTAAACATTTTTACCTCATCCAATGGCTGTAGCGAACTAATAAATAATTCATTAAAGAGGTGATTAAAATAAAATAAAAATTAACCGAAAGTATTAATTATATATTTATATAAAAAGCCAGTCAAATGAATTTTAATTAATATCTTAAGGTTGCCAATAAATATTTAATCATTTTGAGCCGATGAAAGTAAATATTTAATTAGCAGTATTAAAGTACTAGAGATCTGTTTTCATTTTTTTTTTTCTTTTTGTTCTCTTTTGATAAAACTGTTTAGTATTTAGGGTGAATACGGCTCACTGCCAACACTCGAGCAGTGGCCTGGAACAATTCTGGCGCCATTCGACTATTACAACCAGTCTACAGTTTACTTTCGCATCATATGATGCCATTGGGTTAGCAGATACACTAAATGTCTCCAGCTAATATTCCTTCCAGTCTAATTTCACTTCCTTATTGTGGTAAAATCCATATTGCCACGTGGATATATCGTGACCTCATACTGAATGTTATTACTTACGTCATACTATATGCTTATAACTTGGTGGAAAATAACTGCATTCTACTTTATTATTATATTATATATATGTACATTTCCCTGTAACTAATATATCCCTAGATAGAGATAATTAATTTCTGCATGTTACCACAAGTTAATGCTGTCGCAGAAATAATAGAGACCCAAGGCTTGTAATTTATTGTTAGAATTGAATAAGCTTCAACGTTTCTAATTAAGTAGGCATTTCAAAGTTCTATTGAAACTAAATTAAGACTAAAAAACCGTATTCCTTCTTTGAAAATTTATCCACGCAGTAATTAACTGAAATATAAGCAATTATTATTAAGATCAAATCAGTGACTATTTTTTCTGGTTTTAATATTAAAAAGGTGGACATTTCGGCGTAATGAGGTCATCTTCAGCAGTACTAAATGCAATGACACATTTTTACTGCCTCTTATTAACATAACCTTACTAATATTTGTTGGAATATATGTCTATCTAGTAGAGGTTACGTGAGTATTTGGTTAACTAATTTACCACTAACATAACATAAATTTCAATTGCCACAATTCAAAAATAAACAGAAGTGATATATAAGAAAAATAGCAAAATATGAATTATAAATATATACAGGATTAATGACTGACTTCAAAATTAATTCAAAACTTGCTGTTTATCCAAGGATATTTTAAAAAAATTGTAATAATTGAATTTTGTTAACTAATATAATAAATTAAATGAATAAACTATACACTGATCACAAGATCACAAGTTCAATGATAAATAGATTAAATTATGTTAGGATTCCGATTAAATTCCATAGCATCCTCTCTGAACGCTTCTCGAAGAGACTAGTTCTTATCACAAAGAAGAATTCAGGCCTAATAAAGAGTGATTCAGCGCAATTTCCTTGCCAGAGAGTCGGCCACCCCATTTACATCCAAGCCAATATGCCCTGGTACCCAAAATAGGGCCCACGTCATTAATTTTGCTAAAGCATTCCCATACCATTTTTTAATTTTCTTATAAGTTCAGTGCTTTAAGGGTGGCCTGGCTATGGCTGATAGAATTTCCGCCTGGAAGATGCTGGGAAACTTACTTATAGGCTGGTCCTTGCCCTAAACACTTCGATCCACATGTCCTCAAAAATTTTAGTTTGCCTTTAATTTATCCAATGATTCCATTCTCAAGTGATTTACAAGTAACAACGATGGACCTTCATTTCTGATTTACACTGCTAAAGCAATTTTTTTTTTCTTTTACTTGTAGGTATCAACAGATTTCTAATAGATTTTAATGATAAAGTAAATAATTTAGTACTTCCAGTTCATTTTTTTAATTAATTTTAATAAAAAAAAAAATTATGATTATCCCCACCATTAATCATGATTATGTAAGTAGATAAACAATGTCATAATTACTAGTATATTATACGGGTGTAACAGCAACCTCTGGTAATACTTCGGCATATGGTTTTTCACTTTATTTGGAATAAAAAATTTCTAATAAACCATGGTCCGATTCGTTCGCCTTCAAAAGTTATTCTTCATTTTGGAAAATTTTCAGTTTTCTTACTTTTTCCAAACCATTTCTTACTTTTTAAGAAACCATCTGTTTCTTATAGGAAATTTAATGCTCTTTCCAAAGATGTAATTGAATATGATTTATGTTAAAAACTTTTTGAGATATAATCAATTTTATGAGAAAAAGTAGGAAAATTGAAAATTTTCCAAAATGAAGAATAACTTTTGAAGGCGAACGAATCGGACCATGGTTTATTAGAAATTTTTTGTTCCAAATAAAGTGACAAACCATATCCCGAAGTATTGCCAGAGATTGCTGTTACACCTGTAGATGAATATTATAAAATAACATATTTCATTGAAGAAAAAGATTGCAACAATTAAAATTTTTGTCCAAGAATAGGACCATTAATAATCATTTCAAGAAATTATTTGCCAAAAAAAAATTAATAATTTTTTTTAAATTATTTTTAATTTTTTGGAATGTCTTGCAATAGAAAACTTATATCTAGCAACTTAGTGGCCACCTGTTATTGAAATAACCAATTAAATGGAAATTATATGAGATGAAATTATATTGTGGAAAAAATACGTATATTGGAAAATATTGAGTGAGGCCCACTTATACGTCATCTGCAAGAAAAACCATTAAAGTCCTTATGATTCATTCTAAAGTTAATTGAATTTTTTTTTTTTTAATAATTTATTTAATCTTTATTACAATTAAATTAATGTTTTATTATTAAAATAATTCGTTAAGTATTTACGACTATCACAGATAACAATTTTTACGAAATTAGAATAGCTATAATATTATTAAAAACAGGAAGTATTTAGTTTCTTTACTTGGTGGTTGGGGGCAAGGCCTCCCTACACGGATTTGGCCGTAGTTTATGTCTACTGGTACGGAAACCGATGAAATCTTTGTAAAGAATATTACAAAGCTTGTCTAAACTGAAATAATAACAACTATGTGTATTTCAAAGGGAAGAAAGAATAGTTCCGGAGCCAAAATAGTTATCTATATATTCCTCCTTTATATTGTCATTCGAATAAAAATAATGGAATAAAATGTTACACAGAATTAATTTTAAGATTTAGTTGTTTGTCATTGAAAACTACGAAGAAAAGTGAAAATCTTTTGCATCAGCATATGAAAGATTATTGGTAACCATTATCTGCTTAATGTTTTTATTTTCTTTCTTATTTTTTGGGGACACGATGTGGAGATGTGGGGTCCTCGCAATTTATGGACTTTGTTTCCCTGCTTTCGCAACTATTCACCTCGTGCAGGCCACCCATAACATTTATCTAACATTTATCTCCATAATGTCCATAACGATAACACTTTTTACACTGAATTTGCACCGTATTTATGCATTTCACAACAAACGTAGTGTAGAGGTGGAATAGTGGCGAAAGCAGTGAAACAGAAACGTATTAACACACGTACTGTATTTGCAGTAGTCCCCTGATTACAAAATCATATCCGACTGAATAGGATTAGATATTTATTCCAATATTCTCTCAATCGATGACCTTTCTTTTAAGTCTTCTTATTAAGATTTCCATACGTCCATCAAATTGAAAGCAAAGAACTTCTTTAATTTCCTGTTCAGACAGTTTCTCATCTTCTACTCTCTTGTAAACACCTTTTCTCTGCAATAATTAACTAGAAATAAAAGTATTGAAGTCTTGATCATTAATTACTACCGATTTCATTAGATTGTTTGCAAAACCGCATAATTAAATTCCATTCGAATCCTATTTTTACTTGGTAACATTTTTGGCACAATTTTCAAATGAACTAGTTTATCGGGTGGATTCTCGCGATACCATTTTTTATCCTTATTGTTAATTTCAATAATAATGTAGAATAGATCGGCATCCTCCTGTTCGTTGCTCTATTGAGAAACTTGTTATTTTATTTAATGTTTCCTATTTACTAGGGTACATCTGTCCCATCCAAACATTTCCATAAAAGAAGGCAGGCCAAGCGGCCAACCATTAATATCCGACATTTTTTTCCACTAAGTTCTTCTATATATATATATTCTATAATACGTTCTTACATATATGTGAGAATAAAGCACTACAAATAGAAACGAATAAGTGGGAATGTAAAAGAGAAAAGAGAAGAAAAATGTGTAAATACAAATAAATTCCCATAGGATAAACTTGTCTCAGAAAAAGTGACTAAAAACTTTGTCTAATTGCGCACATTCAACACACAACGCTCTCTAGAAGTTGAGTCCTAATACTTAAATTAAAAGACATTAAACGCGGGGCCAAATCTTTGTGTAAATTGAGTATTTTCGCGCCAAACTACTGATGTCCTTGTAACTTTAAAGTACAAAAACTTGAGCCATACAAATATACACACACACACACACACACACACATACTCTCTCTCTCTCTCTCTCTCTCTCTCTCTCTCTATATATAATATATATATAATGTACCGTTTTTCCTCTAAACTAGCTACTGCAAACTAGTTTTAAGTGGGTTCGTATAGATAAAATACTCTAAACTTCAATAAAAAAATCACCAATTTATTTTTTTACACAATAAATTATAAATACAACACTTAATAATAATTACTTCACAGTTTAAACCACAAAAATTCACTTTGTTCACTGTTTATACACTTTCCACAAACGTACACTTCGTTTGTAACTGGAAAAACTCTCTCAACTCTCTAGGGTCCCACAATTTATACCGGTGGAAAATCTTCTACAATCTTCTCAATCCTTCCACAAAGATCTAGAGCGCGGCGCCAGCGCTTCCTAGCGGCCACTAAGAGAACTTGAGGTTCCTACTTCCTCTCCTAGTTGCACCACTGGCTGCGTTACACTGTATATATATATATATTTACAATTGTATATTTTGTGTATATATAAAAAAGGTCTATGATTTTAACTATGGTCAGCATTACGGACCCAACAACGTATTATGCAATATAAAAAAGTATATTATAATCACTATTGCAGCTTAACCCGGCGTCTTCGCCAGCTAGTGGGGCTAATTTTTAACAAATTTTATGAAAAAAATTAAACAAACAACTGAAAACTCGGTATGTTATTGGATAATATATAAGATGGACGTCCATGAACTGTATTTCTTTAAATACGGAATTTTGGCAATACATTATATGCAAATTAACATTACAGATGTGTAACCGCATAGTGAAATACCGAATAAAATTATAGCACATCCGGCCAGTAGGAGACATGCTAAATGTTAATCTTTTATAAGACGACAATACTAGTTGGGTTCTAACCTCAGGGAATTCAAAGAATTTTTTTGTGTTCTGACCTCAATTCACTTGGTTTTTACAATGAAATGGTATAAAGATAATGGCGCATTTATTTAAACAAAATATAGTGCGAGAATATCACATGATTTTTTTCCCCCCACTTTATGAAATATAGTTTTGATTTATTTATTAATTTATTTACTAGGTGAGGCTTCGCCCAATGAACGACTACGGCAACCTAACTCCAAGGGAAGCTGCCGCAGCGCGACAGTTCGTGTCTGTCACTTCAGTCAACTGTTTAATATTAATTTTAATTCAGTAATTTTAGAAATTAAATACTCGCAATTTTAGAGGTGTTTAGTAACTATACCATTGTTACTATAAATAGAATTTTAATCTGTCCAAAACTAATTTGGAATATAGACCAAAGTCTCCCCTTCACTATTTTAACGATCTCGTCAGTAGCAGGGAACTCTTTTCCAGGGGAATCGAGATTAAGTTACGACGTACGGTTTTAAAGATATTTGGGCAAATATAGAAAATTTGTAACAGAACTAAACCTTCCTGGTAGTTCCTAAGAATATAATTAACGGAAAATCTACTTTTAGTTCCGTGCGTTCCATTTCATGTTTACCCTAAACATATGCACATACATATATATATAATTATAATGATTAAAAAAAAATTAAATAAACTGCTTCCTCTTGTTTGTACATCGGGATGATTCTACGCAGTTTCCATGTTTTTTGTTTGTTTGTGTATTCCTAAACTCACACTTTCAAAATCAGAATGTGGCATTTGTAAAATTACTTATCGTATGACGGTACAACTCTGCAACAAGCTGCATTCCTTCACCACTCACACACTCTACTCGCAAACTGCATTTTTCTTTTTTACGCAATTATACATCACTCTAACGTTTTCGGACCTTCTTAATACTTTAATATACATATACTTTTAGCATTTAGCTCACCCATCTTTAAAAAACAAGCAAATCACCGAATATTAACAAATTGATAGCAATGCATCAGCTTTTTGTTATTCGTATTTGCGTGTAATGCGAATGTTATAATGGTCGATTTCTATAAGTAATTTTATAATTTTAAGCTTCAACAGGTCTTATTTGCAACAACATCTTTTGCTTATTTTTTTTTTAGGATGTACTTAGAAAAATAGATACATAAAGTAACGCAAATAAAGTCACTGCATCTTTCTTTTTATTCAATTAAAGAAGCCTGGAGATCTTTAGGGGAGCGCTGAATAAATTTTATCCTAAAAAACAGGCGATCGGCCAAATAAGTTTGAAGAATAAGATAGAAATGTAAATAAAACTAAGATAAATTAGTACAAAAAAAAAAATATCGCGCTTTTAAGTCACCCCCCCCAAATTTAAACTTTTATAAATTTACATTATTTCCTACAATTTTATAAAAGGAAATTTTCCTTCTCTAAAATTGGTTGGTTTATTTACAATAAGACTTTATATAGACAAATGACTTGAAACTTCTCGTAAGCAATTACGACATTAAACGTCCATATAAACTGTGGGTTTCTGGACAACTTGATGAATGATCTAAACCTCAGAAGTGACGCTATAATAGACTAGCTATCTCTCAGGCGAGTTGCGTGGTGGTTTTGTTCAATATAAATTTATATCAATCACATTTGCGGTTGCCTGACCAAATTCTAAAAAGAATTTTTATGAATGAAACATTGGCGTGAAACACTCACATGACTTTCTCTTACTGCCGTATACCATTAAATATAAAATTATTTAACTTTCATTAAACTATAAATTTTTCCCCCCTTTTTATTAATTTAAATATAGAGGGTGTAAGTACCAAGGCAAGGAGTAAATTTGATAGTCCACAAGAGAGCGCCAATAATATTGAAGCATGTTTTATATTTGAAATTAGCGCCACAAAATTTCGTAGAACTATCGAAAATCCCTTTTTTCCAAAAAAATATCCCAAATAAAAGTGATACGTTTTTATCTGTGCACTAAGCAGTTCAAGTTTAAAGAAAATCGTTATGGTCGTTTTTTGAATGAACTGTGAAAACACTCAAAAACTTATTCTGTAATGTCATAATTCCGATTAACCAATTTTCTTTTAAATATGAATTCCACTAATGTTCTTAATGTATATTAATATTGTATAGGGTAAAGCCAGGAGTGATGACGCACATTTCAAAGTTATGCCTGTATCAAAATATAGGAGATATATTGAAGAGGTAATTCTTATAAAACATATATCAACTACTATTATCTGTAAAAAAAAAATGTTATTTTTCAAAATAAAGACATTCTCATTTATTCCAGAAACAAAATACAAATACACTACATTTGGCCGTCTCTCCTACTATGGTAGTATAGATGATGCACCATAGGTAAGGAGACCTCTCCTCTGTGAATGTATCATGGCTGATCGACATGAAACTTTAACGACAGCTGGAAATCTTTCGTTTTAATTGCAATTAATATAGTATATAAAAAAATTAAAAAAATTACTCAGCGTTTTGAAAATTCACGTTATGAAAACACACGCTGTTGCGTATAAATGTTCCTAGAACACAGAAGAACACATAAAATATCTGAAGAATTTCGCAAATGTTTGCTTCTGATCTTTCTACTCTTGGACTAACTTCCATGATGCCTCGTGGTGGCAAACAAGAGAAGTAAAGCCTGCGTCTTCTCTCCTATCGGGACATCTCTCCTAGCTTTACCCTAGAACGTAAAAATACACAAACACATGCTAAAAGCATTTTTTTTTTCATACTCAGGGGACCTCAAAACATGTATTTTCGGTGAAAACTCCATTTCGAAAATTCGACATGATCGCAATTCTTGCTCTTTTACTAGCAATGAGAAAAAGAAAAAAATCTGATTTTCACGAAAATGTCAACCATTGAAAATATTTTATGGCTTTATTTTCTTGCGAATCATGGAATAATAAAGAAATAGTACAATTTAAATTATACACACGATTATTTTAAACCAACAAATAAAATAAAATAATCTGATTATAAATTTTACATTATATATTATACGCTATAAAAACTAGTCCAATTAATAAAGAAAGATCAAATAATAATTAATTCAAACAGATTAATATGATTTTATAATAATAATAATAGTTTGAATTCGAAACAGTTTGGTTTACACGCCAATAAAAGATCGAATAATAATAATAATAGATCCAAGTTTTGTGATAGAGAATCCAAATAAGTTTAGGCGTAGAGGGGAACTACATAATACAACGGACACGGCAAAATAACTTATTGGAGGTATATGCACATCGTACATCAAAAGTTGGAAAAAGCCCCACTATACATCGCTCTTCTAAAATCTAGAATTGTTTGCCAGAATCTTTGCTTTAATTGGGCTTATCTAAAAACAAATTTAAATAAGAACTTCAAAAATATTTGTAAAATAAAAATTATTACTCTATACATGAGAACCTCTGTAAATGATTTAAAATATTTTTTTTATTTTTGACACTGTTCTGTATTTTTGGTGCTGCATAAAGTATGTATCTATCCAAAATTATCCATTATCCTTCAAGGATTAATAATTCATCAAATCCAATCGGTGATCTCATTAAATCAAATGTTTGATGTTCTTCTCTATTTATTGAGCATTAAAGTAATAACATCAAAATGAAAGTGTCAGTTGACTATTGACATTTACAATCAGAATCAGATGGCATTTGATTCCTATTCTAGCTCTATTGATGACAACATAGTCATGAACTTAGTACCCTTTATATGAATTTATTAAAATTAAAAATTTATTTTCCTAGTAAGTTTTACAACTTTAAAAGGAAATGTTGCAACCATGCTACGAAATAGTTTTAACTGGAATGGTATGTTTTCGGGGTTAATTTTTAAAAAAATATTTGTTAGTTCAATAAAAATTTGGATCCCGGAAGACCATAGTTTATGGATCATGTTCTACAAAAACATATGGTTATATTAATCTTTGTCGTCTGAGAGTTCAAATGACGCTAGTTACAGAGCCTATATATACAAAATTGGGCAAGCAGAAAGCTCACCGTGTCACAGCTCACGTGTGAAATACTTTACTGAAGTAAATATCAGATCGACCTAGTAATTTTCCAAAATGAAATTATAGAAGTATTTTCAAGAGAGTACCGTCTATGAGGAAATATTGTTTTCAGATAAAATAGAAGTGCTCAAGATATTATACAAATTGGTGAATGGTCATTGGTGGCCGAAGTCTTCTCAGTGCATTGCCGGCCTCCGGACAGTGTTCTCTCGCCATAGACTTGACCCACGACCTCCTCATCAGAGTCCAACGCGTTACCACTGAGCTAATCCTATCCCTCAGTGCTGCCCCTTAGATTTTTTTCTTCCTAGCAGCACTCACTGTTCGGTGATTGACAATGTTGTCTCTAGCTATAGAACACTGTCTGGGAAGGCCGGCAGCGCACTGAAAAGCCTCCAGGTGCCAATGATCATACATCTTGACGAGCCTTAAATTAAAAAAAAGAGAAAATGTAATAAAATTCTTCAATCATAAAAGTCTGCAAACAGTTTTCATGTTGTAATCAATTTTATAGGCTGCAGAAACTATTCAATTACCACTATTATTTTCACCAGAGTTATTAATTTAATTTATTATATACTGTAACGATAATTAATTCAAACCTTTATTTGTGTCATTGAAAATGACAACACTGTGATTACTTATCATCATTAGAAATAAAAACTTTGTATTCATTAAATATTAAAGGTGCAGCATATTTAACTTTTGTTGAAATAGATCTTTGTATTTATATAATGTTAAAAATGAAAAAGTGAGAATAAAACAGCATAGAGAGAATTAGACAGAGTTTTAGGTATTCATGAGAGAATTGTACCCATGTTAACATTGCCATAACTCTGGGTAAATGTAAACTTCTTTGAGAACATTACTACCTAACAGTCTATTGGGAGGTTTAAATATTCTTTGCATAAATTTAATTAAATCAATTTGAAAAAAGAGATTTGTCTACACCTCTTTCTTTGGGGGCACTAATATAACATTAATAATAATCCGAGCTTAAAAGAGAAACATATATTGAAATATTATATAAATAAATTTAAAAAGAAAAAGGAGAACGAAAATTAATTTCTTTAAAATTAAACCAAAACAAGACTTGCTTCTTTAATCATGGCGGAGATAACTTGCCTGAAACAAACACTCTGCCATATGCTTATGGCCATCCAAGTTTAGGGCCAGGCGGCATTGATTGTTCCCTTAATTAACTCTTCAAGCACCATAAAGTTTGGCTGGAAAGAGTGTCGGGGCATGTGGGGAATTGGGGACAACGAAACAGCCAACCTACTGGTCCAGAACCTGTCCCGGGATTACGAAAGTGACAGTGCATCTGATAGAGATTAACTCTTGAGAGAACATGACAAATTCTGGAAATTAAGGCCATGAACCAAATACAAGAAGATGATGATGTCAAAGATGTGTAAGAAAAGAACTAAAGACACTGTCTATTTTGGTAGAAACCAATTGCCCTGGTGATAGGCCTTAATCACGGGCGCGGTAGGTTCAAAAAAACAAAAAACATCTACACAAGGTGGGGGGGATAATTAGTTCAGAATCTTTTGTGTATACTATGTCAGGAGAGGAGGAATCGACCTCACAGCTGCTATTCGGTTGCCATCATTAATTTGCGCTATGAAACCCTTTGGCACGGTAAGACCAGATTTAGTAGGGCAAAGTGAGCTGGTTGGGAAAGTCCTTAACTTTGCAAAGAGAGTGGTTGGGAAATTTCATACGCGGTCTAGCATTTAATAACGGGGCTTGGGCAATTAAATGGGAAGTGGTATGAAATGGGCTTGCTGGAAGATAGTTGCCGTTGTTGGGCCGATGAATGGCAGGGGATATTCTTTTGGTATGTGACTCTATGAGGACCTAAGACTACGCCTTGGCAAAGGATTAGCTTTCACGTTGACTTTGGGAATGCAGCCCTCTCGTTTCAGTTGGAGAATGGTGCAGCCTATGCGGGGTTCAGGGAGTTTGCGGAAGCGGTTAAGGCGCCGTACCTCGTGGGGAGCGGGGCATGGTCGTAGGATGTGCGAAGCAAGATTGGGTCTGTTTTGCTGGTTGGGTGAATGTTGGTTTGATTGTAACTAATTGCTTATATGGACTATGAATGAGGCTTTTGCAGGTACAAATTTTTGGGTTGGTTTCATGGTGGTATTATATGAGGATATGGTTGGGTGGGTGGATATGTGTGCGTTTGACAGGGATGCGAGTTGCTGAGTGCATTTGGTGCGTTTTACGGCTCTGTGCGTAGCGTTTGCTTATAGTGTAGTTCTTGATAGACGTTACCTCCAGAAATATATCGAGTACTGGGAGGAGATGGTGTGGGTTCCATTTATTCATCTGCCAGTGAATAGGAGATGAGTGCAGCAGTCCACTTGTAGTGTGCTTTACAGGCGGGTATGAGTGCGAGCTCGGGTACCGTCCAGGAGGTGGGGATAAATAAATAAAAAGTCCTTAACTTTATGAAGAGGGATGATTTCTTGTACTAGACCCACTGGGGTAGGCACAATAAGCCTCCAATTTGCTGCAGTGCTTGGGGAAGGGGACACCCACTCCATGTTCCAATCTAATCTAGATCGATATAGCCAATGAAGAAAGCACATATCTGTGCCCAAAACATGTGACAAAACTTAATTTTGAATCATTCAAATAGATCTACAAAAAGAACAATAATAAGAACAAATTATAATTAAAGAAATCTCAACAAGAAACGTTCAACAGAAATGATTTTGTTTAGCAAAACTTTGTAGAAATTGAAATAAAACTTTGTGATCTTTAAAAGAAATATTATAATTAATTTGTTGTATATGTACATACGTTTTGTTAGTACATTATATTCTGTTTGTGACATGTACAATCAGTTAACTACGTCCTGTCACTGTACCTAAAGATGATGTAGAGAATTAACATCCTGTGTGCGAGTGTGTAAATGTGTGTGTTTTTGTAGTTGTAGCTACTATATATGATATGACATGTCTGTATTAAATTGATCTACCTTGCAACAAAAACATAGTCTTTAATCACTTTACAACTTGTACAAGTTTACAATCTTTAGAACTGTGACTTCATTTCTCATTATGTGCACACTTTGTCATTGTTAAATTCAATTTTCACTTATATTTAAGTTTTGTTGAAATTATAATTATTGAATCCCAATTTATTTATTTTTTTATTTAAGGCGCATATCAACATCTATGTTCACTGGCCCCCGGAGACTTCTCAGTGCACTGCCGGCCTCCTGGCAGTGTTTTCTCGATACAGACAACGGACAGTGAGCTGTAGAGGCTCCTAGGAAGAAAAAATCTAAGGGTAGCTCAGCTGGATTCGAACCCGAGTTCTCCGCGTGGGAGTCCATTACACTAACCACTTAGCTATTCCCTTTCCTGCCAATTTATTCAAAATCAAGTTAAATGATTAAATGATAATTGAAAAATGTTTTCAAAAACAAATTTTTGAATGATATTAAAATTTCCCTTGCAATAGAAATAATTACATTTTCTTTTGCTGTTTGATTTTTAACCGTTTCCGATTTATGACTGGTTTTTGGCGTAAAATTGCATTTCCTCAATTTTTTTTTTTTTTTTGTTGAAAAATTGATGCATTAATCTAAAATAGTTATGAAATCATTATTTTCATTTCACTTCCTGTTCATCATACATACTTCCTGTGCATACATTTGTAACAGAAAAATTACAAATTGAAATTTCTTTTTTAAAAAATTTTCACTTTTGGCATACCACATTCTCTTCTAAAAGTGAAATTCGAGAAAAGATAATGCATTATCTCAATTGTAATAATTGAATAGTTAGAACAAAAAATCTGTTATAAATACTCACACGACTTTCTATACCAGATGACACCGTTGTAAAATTGAGTTTTTTTAATTGGATTTTTTTTACTTTCTCTTACTAGGAATTATTGTAATCGTGTCAAATTTTGGATATCGAGTTTTCACCGGAAATATCAGTTTTGAGGTCCCTGAGTCCAAAAAAAATGGTTTTTAGCAAATGGTCTGTGTGAGTGTGTGTGTGTGTGTGTGTGTGTGTGGTGTGTGTGTGTATGTATGTGAAAAGCATAGCTCAAAAACAAAAACCGTAGAAAGTTGTATTCCGTTAGGTATCACCATGGGATCTGACAGTACGTTACCTGTCAAAATTCCTCAACCGGAAATACCACTTTACTAGTTTTTTTTTTTTTACTTTTTTTGCGTTTTTCTCAAAAATAGCTCCGACGATTTTCTTTAAACATTTTACATCAACTACACATACAATGAGCTACAACTTTTATTTGAAACATTTCTCCGGGAAAATTTATTTGAGGGCAGTTATGGGGGAGGGGTGGTGTTAGGTTTTCATCTAAAGTGCGTTTACTTTACCACTTTACTAAATGATTTTTTTTTCACTTTTTCGCCATTTTTTCAAAAATGGTTCTGTGATGGATGCCAGAATTATAGAAATTATATCTATTTTATTAGAGAGAAAAATGCACATTCACTGACAAAAATGGTACACACAGGTAGAAGACTACAGTTACAGAAAGAGTTCAAAGGATTTGGTTAGCTTTGTCTTTTAGAGTTCACAGAACTTGAGTAGCTTTGTATTTTCATCCCTTCTCTCAGGGGAAGATTTGTACTAACAAGAGAAGGCATTCTTTCAGCAGGTCTGCATTCTGCTTTCAAACAAGAACAGTCTGAACTAGACACTGAACCAAAACACTTGTTCTGATGCGCTCTCTTAGCATCAGTGCCAGTCATGAATTAAAACTTAAAAGTTTTACACTTAATCTAGATAAATAATTGATTTATAAACATAATAGTTGTGATATTATAAAAGTACTTAAATTCACTTAGAGAATAATATATTTATTTCAAAACAGTGGTGATCTTTTACATATTTCTAATACTTCTCTCATAAACATATGTACTCACAAGCCCTTTACAAAACCACTCATGCCACAAGCTATTACTACAACAAAATATCACCAATTACATTTCAACTCCGACGATTTTCTTGAAACTTCTTATATAAACTAAACATGCAAAGATCTACAACTTAAAACATTTCTCTGGGAAAATTCACTTAAGGGCACTTTTGGAGGAGGGGTGGGGTTATGTTTTTCTTTAAAATGCTTTCATAGTTGATTATAATTCTATCATCCAAACATTATAATTAGAAATAAACAGACGGTCAAATTCCGAATTTCAAGATAATTAGTAAACCGGATGCGCGTTTACTGAACAGTTTTTTTTTTCATTTCGACGCATTTCATTAAATTTGGTACACAAACTATAAAATTTGTCAATTATAATTTTGAAAAACTGGAGTAAGAGAAAGGTTGTGTGTGTGTTTCACACCAGATTTTTTTTTTTCATTTGCCCTAACAGATAGATAGAGATGCTATAAATATTGTACCTTCCAGCAGGAAAGTAGTTGATTGCTTGTTGACCAGAAGCTAACGGCAAATAATATTGAACAAACAAAATAACATTTGAACGTTTAACGACACAAATTCCCTACAATTAAGTAAAATGAATTTTTTTCATAAAAATGTTACATAGAAGTAGCATTTCAAGTAAAAAGGAAACTGTTACAGCCGTTTTTGAAACTATTCTTTAAAAAAACTCATCTTTAAAGTCCCACTTCCAGTTAATCGATTTTCCTGAAAATTGGAAATTCTATCAATGCTTTTGTAACGTTTTCCGCTCTGAACTAGCTACTGCAACTAGTTATAAGTGGGTTCGTATAGATAAAATACTCTAAACTTCAATAAAGAAAACACCAATTTATTGTTATACATAATAAATTACAAAATACAACACTTAATAATAATTAATTCACAGTTTAAACCGCAAAAGTTCACTTTGTTCACTTTTTATATACTTTCCACAAACGTACATAGAAAACTCTGCAAAACTCTCTGCGGGCCCACTATTAATACCAGTGGAGAATCTTCTCAATCCTTACAGAAAGAACTAGAGCGGGTCGCCAGCGCTTCCTAGCGGCCACTAAGAGAACTTGAGGTTCCTACTTCCTCTCCTAGATGGCACCACTGGCTGCGTTAAAATACATTAACATTGTATAGCACTTAGGACCATACCTTTTCTTGACGTGCTATTTTAGGTGGGGAGAAGCTTAACGCTACTTGTCCACCCCCATCCCAAACAAACTCCAAAAAATCAATTTTCCAGGTAAAATGTTTTAAATAAAAGTGATTGATAATCATATGTGAAGTTATTGCAAAAAATTGTAAAACCATTCATTCAGAAAATGCGAAAAATTAGTGTCAGTTAATAAATGGAATACCAAGTTTGAGCTTCTGCGATTTTTGAGATATTTTGTTCATATACAAACACACACACACACTTAAGGGACTTCAAAACATGTATTTTCGGCAGACAACGATGATTTCGGGAAAGGCAGACGACTCACTTCAACAGAAGGATCGTGTAGTGGAAGAAAGAAATGAAAGAAAATAATAATTTGGGAAAATAGTTTAGTGAAATAATTTTGTTAATTTTAGCTAGTTCAAATAGTAATTTTAGTGAAGGGGAAAGAGCCAGGTACTCTAATTTAGGTCAATGCTACTGAAGGGACAAAGGGACAAGAAACGTTAGGATAAGACAATATACTCCCTCCAGACATACCAGCATTATTTGAAAAGATTTGAACTAAAAATTAGAAGACAGTCTATATTCTGCTTTCAAAGAAGAACAGTCTGAGCCAGACATTCAATCAGAACACTTCAGGAATCGCTATCTTAGCATCAGTGCCAGTTATAAATTAAAACTTAAGAGTTTATTCTAACTAGTTTCAGTATATTAATAAGCATATTACTGTGTTATTGAATAGTATTTAAATATTTTTAAAAGATAATATATTTAATTTAATCTACCAGTGTTTTCTTGATTATTTTTTAATTCTTCTATCTCTATCTTAAACATACACACAAGCCCTTTACTAAACCGCTCACGCCACAACTTACTACTACTTCACAAACAACATACATCACACAACAACATTTCAATCGCAGTTCTGAAATTCTCTTCAACTTGAACTGTCCCCATTAACAAGAAGTAACTTTTGGAAAAAGTATTATATTTTTCACAAAGATTTGTGAAAAACAAAGATTTGTTTTTTTCATTCACACAGATTATAAGATTTAATTATTGAAATCCATTGAATGACACAAGGTAAATTACAAAATAAGAATTTAGCACAAAATTAATTTTTTTTTCTTAACTAAATTTTTTTGTAATATTATTTTATGATTAATTATGGCCACTCACTTTTATTTTTATGTAATATATTTATTTAAGATTGATTACAATATCTTATTCTCTCTTAGATGTAAGATGTTAGATGTTAATGATGGTGACCTAGAGGATCTATTGTGGCGGCCAACCTTTATGTGTTAGTGTGTTTGTATTACAGAATATAGTTGTTTGTAAAGTGTAAAGTTTTAGTGAACATCTAAGAGATGTTACAATTTGCCTGTAGGTTTGCTAAACGCAAGAAGTTTCACCTTATCATCTACCTCTACAAGACCTATGTGTATTGTATAACTGTGTGAGTTCAGCTATAGGGTTGTTGTCAGGATAGGAGTCCTGAGGGACGGAAGAAGTGGCTAGTCCACTTCCTGCTACGGAGAGATCTCTCAGAAGTATGAAAATTATGTATTTGCATCTTCAACTAGTCTCCAATCAACATCTAAAAACAAATATGTTGTACAAGCTGTCTGGAATACAAGTGATAATGTCACAATTCCTCACATCAGACATCTTCGCGATTTAACAATATGATCGATCGCACAAACACAATTTCAAATTAACTTTTGAATTTAGTTTTTATTGATTTTATGATTTATTATTTTTTTTTACACCTAATAACAGGAACTATTGCGATCTGACACGTTTTCAACATTGAGTATTCACCGGAAATATACGAGTATGTTTTTGAAGTCCTCTCGAGCGTACGGTATCATATATACCACATCATAAGTACTACATTATTTAGCAGATAGATATTTCCATTGCTTGGATGTTTGTATTACCAAATTATATATATATATACTGTTATTTTTGTTTTTATAAATAAATAAATACTTATCTATCACTAAGTGCAACTTGACGGAATGTTCCTTTTTTCAGTTTTTACGCGATTTTCCCAAAAAAGGTTCCAATGAGTTTTTTTTTAATACTTAAAAAAGTACTTGTCAATTTTCTTGGCAACATTGTTGGAGAAAAAATTGACTTTTGAGTGAGTTCTGGGAAAACTCTAAAGTTAAACGTTCCTCTAAAGCACCAAATCAGTACAATGTATGATTCTGCCATGTAGGTATATAATATTATTATTATACATTGGCAGATATTGCTAGAATTTCAGATTTGAAGAAAATCGGTTAACCGGATGTGCATTTTTTTTTAACATTAAGTTTTTCATTTTTTTTTTGCAATTTTCTTAAAAAAAAACTATTACGATTTGTTTTAAACTTGGTATGCTAACTGTCCAGATATAAATACTTATCACTTTTATTTGTAATATTTAAAAAAAAATTATTTTTAGAGGGTTTAAAAATTATTTTTAGGGCGCTCGCTTCAATCAATCACTCTTATATCTGCCTTGATAGGTATTGTACCCCCAACCGTTGTTTCTGTATTTATGTTAGAACAAAGGAGTAAATTTTGATGATGTAAGTAAAAGTTGTCATTTTATAAACAGGGTGTCTCAAGGTACATGGATAACGACTTTTTCTCGAAAACTAAGATAGCTAGAAAAAAACTAAAACATACGTGTCCCCGTAGTTGTTTGTTAGAAATCAAAATATAATTTGCAAATTTGTTTTGGTGCTTCGAGAAGCGAGATACAGGCGCCAACTTCATTTTTTCAAATAGGGAGGTGTGTTTTTATTTAAAAAATAGATTCCTCTATTTTTTGTAAGAAAAATTTACTTGAACGGTTTTTTTCTTTGAGCGATATTTTACAAGTTATAAATGAAAACATGATTCCTATAAAAATTCAAAATGATATTATAACGGTTTTTTGATTGAATAAGAAGAAAAGTACTATTTTATTATAAATTTTACTCCTCATTAATTACAGATCTTGCTCGAACTGGCCTCCACCATTAGAGATGTATTTCTTTGGTCGTAAGGTACAATTGGCAGGAAAAAGCATGTGTATGCATCTCTAATGGTTGGGGGCCAGTTCGAGCAAGATCTGTAACTAATGAGGAGTAAAATTTATAATAAAATAGTACTTTTCTTCTTATTCAATCAAAAAACCGTTATAATATCATTTTGAAATTTCTTATAGGAATCATGTTTTCATTCATAACTTGTAAAATATCGCTCACAGAAAAAAACCGTTCAAGTAAATTTTTCTTACAAAAAATAGAGGAATATATTTCTTAAATAAAAACCACACCTCCCCATTTGAAAAAATGAAGTTGGTGCATGTATCTCGCATCTGGAAGCACCAAAACAAATTTGCAAATTAAATTTGGTTTTCTAACAAAAAACTACGGGGACACGTATTTTTTATTTTTTTTTCTCTAGTTATCTTAGTTTCTGAGAAAAAGTCGTTATCCATATACCCTGGGACACCCTGTATAATTATTTAAAAGCAGTAAGAGAAAGTAGTGTGCTTATTGCTCCCCAGATTTTATTTTTTCAGTGCGCATCAGTGAAGGTTGTCCGACGCCAGATCACCGATCATAATCGGTATCATATGCAATGTATCACATTTTATGTTGTACCAAAAATTGGAGTTTTTCCAATCCTCATAAAAGAATAACCCAAAGAATAAAACTATATCTTATGGCCAGGAAAAGTCCAAAATAAAAAATAAAAAAATATATATCTTTACGTTGTGAGCGAAGTGAGCTCTGTGTAAGTTAATAATGCTGGCCTGTAGATTGCGCTGATAAACTGCCCGGCAGATCTGCATCTTTACTAATTTTGTAATATTTATCACTAAGAATAAAAATAATAATAATTTCCATCTTGTTATTTCAAATTCAATTCTAAATTAACTGCAAAATATATATGATTCTAACAAAAAAATATTTTATAATGTATCAAGATAACCCTACATCATCTAACATAAAAAAAAAGAACTCTTCCTTTTTCAGAATGGATCACATGAATTTTATAGGATTATTACCCCAATTTACTGGTGAGTGACCATCCCTACCTACCCTAGCTATCCAAAACCTCACTAGGCCCATTTAGTTATCCCAAAGAAAAGTACTACAACAACAACGATCCGGGTCTATATCAGAAAATCCAGTTTTGGACTTCTTTGCAAGTCAGTGCAAATCCAAGAAACAATCAGTGCAATAACGCTAAGCGAAAACAACTAAGCTCATGAACAGGCATCTTAAACCTAATATTTACATAAACACAAACAATCTTCATCAAGGAATGGATGCTTTCTCCTCCCCAAAAGATATCTTTATAAAAGGATGCTGGATAAGGGTTACAATGAAGAAAACTTTTTGGACAAATAACCGTTTGACTAATATTATGAATCCTTTATGAACAAAATCAGGATAGAAATAAAACTTTTTATCAATCAGGAAGTTTGCTAAAAGGTATTGTTTCCCATTCTTTGAAATAAATTACATGATTATCTTATATATATAGACACAACATATGTATGTTTATATCAGTTCTTGGAAAGTAAACAGAATATTGAAGTGGAAAACGGGTTACTGTAGTACTAAAGTAAATATTTTTATTAAACATACACAAATATATATATATGTAGGTATATATAAAAGAGACCTATCTTTTTCTAGAAAGGAGTAAGCAGTAAAGTTTACCTTCCCGCGTCAGATTGCTGTTTTATATAGCCATTTTTCTATTAGATCAGTCATATATATGTTGCCGTTAGATTCCTACAAAAAAACTTACCACAAATAATACAATAAATTTTTCTAGTATTACCAAATATGACCTGGAAAGTATTATACAAGGAATTACTATTGTTATAGTCTATGGAGACAATATTTTAATAGATAATACTCTAGTGGAAAGATGTCTGTTATAAGAACTCTTCGATTACGGACAGATGTGATGAAAGTGTTTCCAATCTTCTAGTAACATGAAGGAATGGTCTTCAATATTTTACCAGTAGCCGGCGGGCAAGTCTGGCCACCATAATGGGGTTGCCTTCCTCACTGCCCTTGACCACAAGTTACACAAGTTAAATTGTCCTCTGGACATCTATGTGACCCACCACTGCTTAGCTGGCACTTCTTATTATCTGTCACCTTGGTCGATTCTTCTAGCAAGATAAACTTGTAAACATTTGAAGGATTTTTTTTACAGTGATAATATTCAAAATATTTACATTGTAAAGGTAGAAATGTTACTATAATTATTTATAATGATATGGCAGAATTTAAGTGCTTATAAAAAGGTTAAGCTAACTAGTAAGATAATAAAAAAATTAAGGAATATGGTAAAGATTTGTTTTTATTTTGTAATTCTTCAACTATAATATTTATATGAAAATTAGAGCAGTACGATATTGAGTGTACTGTAAGTAGGGACGAAATTGAATTAGGCGCCATTTTGTCACATGACGGTTGGCGGCAATGTTTTCTTCATGTTTGTTATCTGCTATCCTTCCCATTAGTAGCCTGATAGCGTTTGTGTGGTGAGCATTGTTGTTTAATGTTTATTTTCGCCATGGAGCAGATGACAACTCAGCAACGTATTCAATTGTTAAAAAGTTTACAAAAACAGTGAAAGCCCCACAGCAACCGTTCGTGAATTGCGTGTGACACTCGGACGTAACACTGCTCCAACCTCCAGCCTCAGTTCGTAAGTTGATCCAGAAGTATGAGACCACGGGTTCTGTTGCAAATTTTAAGAAAACAGAACGACCGCGTTCTGTTCGAACAGAAGAAAACATTGCTGTCGTGCGTAATAATGTGATCGTAAGCCCCAGAAAATCGGTTCGCCGACGAGCCCAACAACTGAATTTATCACCAAGTTAATGGTTATTAATGGCATCGCACCAGATGTTTGTGAACGCGTTGCTCGTTGCCGCGCGGCCTTGGGTGGTCATATGGAGGATATAGTTTTTCATACATAAATGGGAGATGTTACTTAATGTGTTTGTAATAAAAATTACATTTTCAATGAATTTTGTGTGTTCTATAGCACTTTAATTTTCGTCCCTACTTCCCGTACACCCTATAGAACTATCCAGAGATAGCATACTAACGCAATTTTACTTATGCCTTTCTGATGCAAGTAATTGGGTATTTTAGTATGAACTCCAGTGAATTTCTCCAAAACTTATTCTAAATATCTATCTAACCAATTAAAACATGTCTGAAACCATGCTGCTTGGTTGTAACACTTTACTTATTACAATTCATACAATGTTGCCTTAATGGACATCTAACTGGAGGCAGACCTGGACGAGAACTAGTTATCCTTTTTTAATTTATATTCCCAAACTGCAAAGAGCTCTGATTTAATTATTTTCAGTAGTTATATTTATTTATATTACAGTGTAAACATTCCTATTATTATTTGTTGGGAATTATACCTTTTATATATATATTGTAATGTTTGATTTAGATGACGAAATTAATTTTAAAACACATTATAATGCCAATTTATTAACCCAATAAACAAATACAATAAAAAAATTAATAATAAAAATCAAGGTTGTGATAAGACCGCCATGAGACAAAAAGGTCTTTCTATACCATGGTATTCACTAGTTAAAATAAAAATACTATAAAATCGTTCACAACTTATCATGCGTAAAGTATTTAATAATCAGGACTTACAGAAAATATGTATGTCCATACACTATATAAATAATCTGTCCGTACATTTCTTTGTTTAACAAGACCCATTCACGTACTAACTCCGATGGATTCCTAGTTCTCCTTTTTACCACAGCACCACGAATCAATCTTCCGCCATATTTCACGTGGAATAATGTCACAATATATATATATATATATAATAATACAACTAATAATAATAATAATAATTATTATTATTATTATTATTCAGAGGCGGGATTAGGTCAGTGATAGCGCACTAAATTTAGTTCGCGAGGTACGGGGACCTTCCGCAGCAGTGGTGCCCTTAGATTTTCTCCTTTATGAGACCCTACAGTTCACTGTTCGGTGATATGCAGTGCTGTCTGCAACAAGAGAATACTGCCGGAGACCGGCAGTGCACTAAGAATGCATCTTAATAAAAATAAAGAAATATATTTTACTTGTTTTGACAGATTGTTGTTTTATAAACAAAATTCAATCATGAAGAATACTGGAGTTTCCGGATTGAGAACTCGTCAATGGTTTGCTAGAAATCGACGTTTCGCCCATATTGCAATGAGCCTCTCCAGGGTCGTTACATCTTGAAGCTAATGGTTGGCCGAGAGAGAATCTAGATATCTTAAAGATTGCCATCCTTCATATAGACGAATCATTAACGAATCTTTTCTTCTAAAGATCATCCTTCGTAATCTCATGTATTAATCGATTACATGTTATTTACGTATATTTTTTATATATAGATAAATGGATAAATTAATTAAACTAATATCTGTTGGCTCAATCATTCTTTATAATTGGCATTTACTTGTTTATAAGTGCCACCTGAGGGAAAGTATTTTTATAAATATTCCGTCCCCGTAAAGTTTCTTAAATCTAAACAAGGTGTCTTATTCTAATAAAGATGCTGCTTACATCTTTTGAATAAAAAAAATATATTAATTTAATCTAATTAATTAAAAAGAAATGAGAAATAATTTGGAAATGAAGAAATAAATATTATATTATTAAATAATTATTATTGAGAACAATTTTTTAATTAATATTAATTATTTATTCGGTTTAGGATTTCATTTGTTAAATTTTTTTTCCACTTAGGTGTAAAATTTTAGCCAATATAATGAATGGGTATGAATTTTTTGTTTGCTTCAGTTTGAAAGTGATGAAGTGCCATTAGCGAATAGATTCAATTTATAAAATTAAATTAATAATATTTCCTTTGTTTCTTTTTTTGTATGCTGTTGGAATTTCAGCTATGTTTGTTTATTCATATTTTTAGTTCTGTTGAATTTGGCCATTGTTTTAGTTCATTTTAATATTTTATATACTTTCCATTACCGAAAGGAAAAAATGTGGAATCCTCTAATGAAATTTTAATTAAATAAATAATTCGTGTTAATAAATAAAGTATGCAAGATTAAACTTTTTAATTTGTTTCTTCGTAGTTTTTATTTTACTGATTATATATTGCTAAAAATATAAAGTTTTTCCTACATTATTAAATTATATTGAATTTTTTTTATACTTATTTGTCGCTGAAAGTATGTGCGAAATAGTACAATAGTATCAAAATAAACGAAGCATATTTTTTAAATTTATAGTTCACTCGAAATTCTGGTAGCTCTCAGGAGTCTGGCTATCTCTCTCTCTCTCAGGAGCCAGTCATACAGCACACATCGTGTGTATGTTTTACAGTAAAATAAAGGAGGGCGGCGAGTGTTTTCTGTGTGATGAAAATTATTTCATAAAACTGATAGTTGTTCAATAAGTATAGCGCGTGAGTTTTTAAAATTATTAGACCAGAAAAAGTGACGATAATAAATATAAATAAAACAAAATAATACTGTATTTTTATTTTATTTGATAAAGCTGGTAAACCAGGTTGCATTTTGTTGTTAAAGAGTTGAGAACTGTTTACTGGAAATATAAATAAATACACTGCGGTCAAGCATCGATTTTATTGTCATACGAACTTAGCCTTGCCAAACATACAGTGAATAATTACTATTTTCTCTTACGGCAGCTTTAAGAGGAAGTATTGCGATCTTGTCAAAGTTTCAACATCTCTAGTTTTCACCAGAAATATGCGTTTTGAGGTAAATCGCAAAATACTGGAAAATCCATTCGGTAAAGTGTCACATCCGGTGTGGCTCCTGAGTCAGAAATATTGGATTTTAGAAACTTGACTGCGTGTATGTGTCTGTGTGGATGTGTCGCAGAATGTTTAAACTTAATATTTACTGAAACTTCAGTGATAATGCTCATATAACACTTTATTGAATTTTCCATGAACTTCTTATATTAACTACACATATAAAGAGCTACAATTTTTATTCAAAACATTTTTATCGGAAAATTCCAGTTTTAATGGAATCGTTTGATGTGATTCCTGATGTAGTAGATGTCTTGAAGAGGGCGGAAGTTAGTTGAGAGATTTGGAAAGTTAGTGTTCGAATTATTAATACGGATTTTATAAAAATAAACTGTATTTTAACAATAATTTTAACGTATAAATGGTAACTAATAACTAGCAAAATACTTAGGAACAAATAGAAGATAAATAACTAATAAATTAGAATGATAAAATAAACGAACTAAGATGCACTACTAAAAGATAATGTGATGACAACGAAAAGATACTAAGTTTAAATGAAACTGTGTATAGTCGCGTAAACTGCTGCTCGTGTATATAGACGTGCTTGTATAGTCGTATATGATATAATGATCTCTCGTTGTATATGATAGAGTTTATATATCGGTGTTGGCCACACTCACACCAAGACATCTGTCCTAGTGTGCGACCTTGTGCGACCTTCGTAGTTTGCTGACCTTATTTAGGTCAGTGGCCAACCTTATCGGTGCTTGCTTTGATGTAAAGTATTGTAAAGGGCTTTGTTGTTTGTTTGGCCGGTATTGTCTTGAAGACGGCGGCCTGCTAGGTCGCTGGTTATAAATTGCTCTTTTATTACTGCCATCCTTTGTTAAGATAGCAGCTGGCTGGAACCACTTTGACATTGGTATGACTTTCCATGTCATTACACAGTTAAGAAAGGTTTTGGAGGAAGGGGAGATGTTTCCCCTCTAAAGTATTATTTTAGTTTATTATATCAT
The DNA here is from genome assembly GCA_011037195.1 of Triatoma infestans. Classification (NCBI taxonomy): domain Eukaryota; kingdom Metazoa; phylum Arthropoda; class Insecta; order Hemiptera; family Reduviidae; genus Triatoma; species Triatoma infestans. Next base: position 85,561 of record JAAEAF010000065.1, read on the forward strand.
TCAATCATCTATGTAATATTAATTACAATGAAATGTGATGACCAAAATTCAGAATTTGAAGAAATTTGCGTTTATCGAAAATGCGAATTTATAGAAATGATTTTCTGAGGTTTTTCTTTGGGGAATTTTCTCGAAAACATTCTGCAACCATTTTTATTGATCTTGAAATATGTTGAACAAAATAATTATTAAATAAATAAAATAATTTAATGAATAAAATAATGGTTCAGAGAAAATTCCCCATCCATGGAACCAAATCTTTTCCCATTTTGATTTTTTTAAAAGGGCAATAAAAACTTTTCTGAAAATTATTGACTAATTTCGTTATTAAAAGTTTATTTCAAAAATATTTTCATCCCAAATAATTTTTTGGGGAAATATTTATATAGTGGAGTGAGGGACATGCTAGTTTTTAACAGGCTGCTTGCGGTTTTCGTCGGAATCGGTTTGCTTCTGTAATGGATGCCAGAAATTATATCTATAAATATAATTTGAAGAAAAAATCATTATTTGAAGGATATTCTAACATTCGCTGGCAAAAGGGACTATTCAGGTAAAGAACACCGTTACAGAAGAGTTCATAGAACTTTGTCAGCTTTGTCTTTTTGCCCCTTCTCACAGGGCAGGATTTGATCTACTGAGAGAAGGTAGTCTTTCAGGACAGTCTGAATCAGACATTGAACCAGGACACTTGTCTCAGGAAGTCGCTCTCTTAACTTCAGTGCCAGTTATAAGAGTTTAGCATTTAATCTAGATAAATCATTGATTTAATAAGCATATTGTTGAGATATTATAAAGTATTTAAATTCATTTAGAGAATAATATATTTATTTCAAAAACAGTGGTGATCTCTTGTTTATTTTCTAATACTTCTCTCTCTCTTTAAACACTCACACGCACAAGCCCCTTTACAAAACCGTGCTACAATACTTACAAACATACAACAATACATCTCAACAACAACATTACACTTACTTGGGCAATTTGTCAGCTTCATTATTAATATGCTATGGATTAAATTAAATCAAAAAATCCCGTACTAAAATTATAAACATTTTAAAAGGCTTCTATGGAAATACAAATGTCCGAGTTAAAAATAATGGATAGGTACCTCACTGAGGAAATAAAAATGACAAAGGGGATGATACTTCAGGGGGAGGTGTTATCAGGTTTCCAATTCCTTGCACGCGAACCCCTTTTCATATAACAAAAACCGGGCGGTGGTAGATGATCTCAAGCTTGCGTAAACGCCGTGCTTGTCCCAAGGCCACTTTCCCTCCCATATAATTCTGGAACCGCTTATATGAACTTGAGCGCTTAGTTTTGGATAAGCTAAAGCGCTATATTTACATCCAGCTCAAATGAATAAGGAAATAATGATAATAAAAATTTTAAATTTTATAAAAATTTTAATATTCGAACAAGGATAGTCTTAACAGATTATTTTATTTTATTTATTGGATTATTATTTCTTTTTATTTTGTTTCCAAGTTAGAATATTTTTAAGAAAAATATTGTAGCTAAAGCTGTCATGAAATCCTCTTAAATTTAAAAGATAACTGTGAACTGAAGTTTTATATAAATTCTACACCTTAGAGAAAATGTAAAAATGGTTTAAAAAGAAAAAAAGAAAAAAAAAAACAAGGATAATTCTACAAAAATATTATATAATATGAAGCGGAGCTCATTTTGTGACGTCATAGTTATATCTTTACTGTTTCTTTCTTATTTTTTTTCGTAAATATGTACTTGTGAATATATAAAGGTATGTGCCGACAGAGGATTTATTTATAATTTATACAAGACTACATTTTTTGTTTACATGATGGTTTATTGTTGAATTGGAGTTAGTTGTTGCCATGACAATAACATGTTCAAATCTGATTTAATTTTGTTCTTTTTACTTTCTTTTGACAAGTATCAATGTCGCTGTCAGATTCAGAGTGAATTATCTACTCGTTTTATATAAATATATAACAATTAATAAGATATAAACAATGACGTGCTGACGTAAGACATTTAGTTCTTGAAAACACATGATAATAGCCCCCTTGGAACAAAACCAATTTCGATAGAAAAATAAAAGGAGTTATTTTCATTCTATCTTACAACAAACTGGGTCAATAACTGTACAATACCTCATCAATTCCTTTCAAGAGGAAAAATAGAAATGTTTATGTAGTCCAAAGCGGAGGGTGTAAAAAGCGAAGACAAGTCTGGTCTAAATATAGATGCTTCAATGGTAGAAAATATGGCGAGTCATGATAAAATATCGATTCGATATTCTATATCGCAATATAATATAGATAAAGCAAAAATCGTTTATCGATCGGAAACGAAATACCGTCTACATCTCGAATAGCATGGTAAGTCCTTTGCTGTGTCAGGAGGGTTTGGTAATGTACAAGTTCTTGATTGTACATGGCCATTGTAGGTCTTTAAGTAGGAGTTTAAGTCCCTCTACAAAAAAGGACCACGAGATCGTGAGACAGCCCGACGGAGTGTTGTTCCATGCTCACGAAATGGTTTCTGGTGGTCGAAGCTTTGCAATGATGAGTCATAGAGTCCTCGAGTGTCTGTTTGGTGGGCTGGTTTGACTTCGGAAATAATTCCACCAACTTTGATTCCTTCTCACAATGTCATGTATCCCTTAGAAGTGAGTGCAACGTTGCAAATAAGGACATATCAGTTCTCAGAAAAAAAGACTCGGAAACATCCGTTAATAAAACCATAATGGTAAAGGGCGAAATTGAAAGAGCGGCAGCTAGAAGACTCGTTAAGGGTACGGTGGAACCCGACGGTATAGCCCGGAGGATGTAGACGGCGCATAAGCAAGAACTTTACCAAAGATCTAGGCAAGAAATGACGGCACTGGAATAAATTGCTAGTGCTTAATACTTTTGACATTAATTCTGTAATGTGATCCGAATCATTAAAGATTTATAGAATCCGAAGGGCGGAGAAGCAGCCTATCTAACTATCTTCTCATTACTCAGCCAATCTGTCATTTCTCACGCTACCTAACATCTACTGTAATAGGTCCATGAGGTAGTAGGATCCTAAGAGAGGATCCATAGCAGAGAAAGAGGCAAAAATGACAGGACCACTCTCTCGGACTAGAGTGGGAGAAACTGCTTAAATACAGCGACGGGAGATATACGAGAGATATAGCAGAGTACACTTGGCAGTCACAACGCTTCATCTACCTTACTCTTTCCCTCTCTACCATTATTATTATAGTGCTTATTATTTTTGTGCAAAGTCCAGGCAGTCAGTCAATGTCACTTTTTCATTATACAGTGTTCAGCCATAACTAGTATATTAATCTGAACCAAACCATTTTCTCTCCTTCATCATACCTATTATATCTATTAACGGTGTAAAGTCTTTGCAGTTTGTGTGTTCTTTCATTATACACTGTTCAGCACAACATCTAGTTTGTTTCTCTAAATCCATCATTCCCTCTAATCTTCTTCTCTTCTCACTTCCATTGTAATTTTTATAGATTCGGAAAAACTTTTATTTTTGGATATTTAACTTATTAACTTATCTTTTAAATAAATTTGCACAACTCGAACTGTTGGTCACCACGGGGGAACTTTTTTTAATTATTTTTTTACCAACGCTCTCAAAGTTAGTTCCACATGAGCAAGTATATGGATTTCTAAAAAAAAGAAATTGTTACTAAAGTTTTAAATTCTTGTATAATTTATCACATTTAAAATATTGTCATTTCACTTTATTTTTCTTTTCTTTAAACTTTATTGAACATTTTTTCAAAGAGTTTCTTCTCCAGATTGCTACAGTAAAAGTTAAAAATATAAAATGCATCCAACGAGAGAAAAGTCCAGCTGTGGTTTCTCATGGTATCACTGTCCCATGAAAATTAGTATTCACTATATTAAAGTTTAAAAAAATTATAAAAGTTTTACATAGATAAAATTTTGAACAAGATAAGTAATGAAAAACTTAAATAGTTACTTTTTTTTTGAGCTTAAGAACTTCTTAAAAATAATAAACTTACTGTTGGATGGATCAAAGTTGTTTAAATAAAAAATATAAGACAATTCCTACCCAATTAATTAAATGATTAAGAAAAGTTTTGCCTTTTCCACTTTAGTCTACATATTTCATTATTAAATATAATAGAATTTCCAAAGAAAAATAAACACAACCTGTTTTGGCACCGACTGTGACTAGATAGAATAACTTTGTGGTCGGCTTAAGAATCATGAACTTCTGAATATTCTGCAACTAGGAAGAGATTCCCAAACTTTGGCATGTATCTCTCTCTTTGTTTAAAGGAAAATTGCTCTTCGTTTTCGTTTAATATATTTCATATCATGTGTTCAGGCTTAAAGGGTAAATACGTCAGGTTTGATTTGGTTAGGTCAAAAGAAGAAAACAATCACTGAATTTGATGCTGTTGTTCATGTTTATTATAATTAACCGTTCAACATTCTAAAACGCTGAATTTAATAAATACATTTTGTATATTTTTCGTGTTGACGCAAGAAGTAAAGAAGCTTTAATCTAATTTAAAGCAAACTGAAAAAATATTCAACTGAGCCTTTTTAAGTGATTATTTTTTAGGTTGATATACAAATCATATTCACTTTATCATCTGTTCTATAGGTCTATTGTATTATATAGATCTGCTTTTATAAATCGAGTTTTCTTCTTTTCTTATACTTTAGAAGAAGAAAAGTCATCACGGAGTATTTGGGTCCACAAAAACTGCGGCTTCCAAGAACTAATCTAAAGGTTAGCATTATTAATTATTCGGAACATTTTACTTATATTAGTGAAAGAAAATTTTCTAAGGCCTTCATAAGTATCATCTCAAACAGATGAAAGTAATTTAACAAAATAAGATTATATTATACTATTTATAAGATATTATATTATATTTATTATATTATTTTTTATAAGATTATACTGTTATACTGAATGATTATACTGAAAGAGTTCAAAATATATTTTCCTGCAATCGTTGAATAATGTTACGATTACTACACTAAATTCAGTGGCTAAAGTTCTACTTTTTCTCACTAGGGAATTGCATGCTACTTTCTCTCACTAGTGTGTAAAAGTAACATTATTCAACTCTAAATAGCCCGACATCTAGTAGCAATACGCGAAAACAAGATCAAAACAAATCCCAAAACAGTGGATTTGAGGTTGTACAAAAGGAAAAGGATATGGTGAGAGGGAATAATTGTCTTGAATTAAAATACATTCTCATGTACACCTTTTACTATATTTTTATATTCATATAAATTTGGTTTCTAATTTATGACCAATTTAACCAATTTATTACGATTGCAGAAAAAAATCTAATATTTAAATCGTGTGCAAAGTATTTTTTACAAATCTCGTCCAGTTTGGCGTACTCGCTGCGCTCTTACGGTCACATTCTGAACTCGAGTGTGTAAAAGTCATACTTTTCTCACTTGTTAAATAAATAACTATTTTCCAGAAATCTGGATTAATATTTGTTTTTGATAATAATATGTATAATTAAGATTGTGGAAAATATGAAAAAATAAACATGGAAGTAGCTCTTGCCCAATTTTAAAAGTTGATTATCAACTGAAATATTTGTGTTGTGGATCTTAGCATAGAAAAAATGGTATTAACAATTGATCCTTATGTTTGTTTAATATTGTAAGATTTTTTTTAGGCTTCCGCGGTCACTCTCATAAAAAAAACACTTAGGTTTTCGTGTTGTGGTCGGGGTCAGTATTTTGTTAGAAACCGATAATTTGCAATGAGCTTCTTTAGGGAAGTGCCGCCTTGTATACCAAAGTAATACTGGCAAGAAATAGGGGCGGGTCTTTCTTTCTCTACTATCTTGAACGCCTTGAAAGAAAACTGTTTAAACAGACACGATGGGCTCATTCCAAACAGAACATGGCTGCCTCTGGTCAGGAAAATAAAAAGAAGAAGCAAAGGAAAAAAATGGTTGACAGTTTCCGTACGTTAGCCAAGGCTGCAACTTTGGCAGCTGGACTAAAGTCATCCCAGCCAAATGGGAAGGGAAAATTAAGTCCCGCCCACTATCTACAGCCAAGATGGGCGTGCAGGTAGCGGAAGAAGGAAGCCTCGCCCCTGTTTCTTGCAGTGTTGCTTTGACATTCTAGGCGGCACTACCCTGAAGAAGCTTATTACAGTATGGGCGAAAAGTTGGTTTGTAACAAACCACCTAATGCGTTCTCTGCAACCCCAAAACCTAAGTGTTCTTCAATATGGTGTGGGTAAAATATCTCAAAAACTCAAATTCCTAGGAAAAAACTCATACATGATATTGCATTTAGATCCGAAAGTCAAAATTCGTCTACCAGAAGTGCGATATAATGAATGTTTTTCGCGATTTTCTTGAAAAGTCTATAACGATTTTTTTTTAAATTTCTCAAAAGCAAAAACTTCAAAAATATTGGCCTATCACATTTTTCTAAGTTAGGTATTTTTGGACAAATCTGAAGTAACTGCAATGTTAGTAATGTATAACATAATAATTTCTGTTATCAATTACATGTTCACTGAAAAATTGACTTCTGAACACTTTACTTTTGGAAATAGATAAAGAGAATGAAAAGTTCCATTTAAATAAATTCAAATTACTAATGATTAGGAATTAATTAAATAACAATTTAATGATAACCCAATTCAATAAAGATCTTGTTAATAAGATACTCTTTTTTCTCAGTTTGTTTCAATATATTTTCTTATTATAGTGGGAAACTAGAATTAGATTAAGAAAGTTAAAATATCTTTTGTGACTTTTATTAAAGAGATCAGCGAGCTTTAACCATTGGAATTAAGAGATAGCAATGGGTGGTAAAAATGTTAACTTGGTGCTGATAGCAAGTGTAACAGTCCTCCCAAGGGATACTCGGGCACACACATATTTCTTCCCTTTATTTCCTTTCTGTCCCCCTCTAGTCCAATTACATTTCTGCGGCACGAGTTTGTAGAATATACGTGACGAACATTACTATCTTCTATATTTTTAAACGTAATATTTGTGAAAATTTATGGTGATGATATTATGGACAACATACCGATACATCTACCAAATGCATCTAAAATTTGTAACGGCTTTTTAATTCTATTACCATTACTGATTATTTGTTTTTATTGTTTTAAAATATATATTTATTTATTTTTTACTTTCTCTTACTCCCTAGTAAGAGGAAGTATTGTAATCGTATCAAATTTTCGATATTGAGTTTTCACCGGAAATATCCATTTGGAAGTCCCCTAAGTCCAAGAAAGTGGTTTTTAGCAAATGGTCTGTATGTGTGTGTGTGTGTGTGTGTGTGTGTGTGTGTGTGAGTGAGTGAGTGTGTATCACCATGGGATCCGACAGTGGGTCATCTGTCAAAATTCCTCAACCAGAATTACCACTTTTCTCAAAAATGGCTCCGACGATTTTCTTGAAACTTCCTATATCAGCTACACATACAAGGAGCTATAACTTTTATTTGAAACATTTCTCCAGAAAAATTCATTTAAGAGCAATTTTGGGGGAGGTGGTGGGTTGAGATTTTCCTCTAATGTACTATTTCAGTTGATTATATATTCTGTCATCTAAATAATATTAATTACAATTAAATATGTGGTTGAAATTTCGAGTTTGAAAAAAAATCGGATGACTGGAAGTGCGTTTTTACTGAAATGTATTTTTTAGTTTTCTGGTATTTTCTTGAAAACGGCTCCAACGATTTTCTTTAAAGCAGTACTGTGTACTATACATATAAAGAGCTGCAACTTTTATTTGAAACATTTCTCCTGATAATGTCATTTAAGGGGGCTTTTGTGGTAGGGGTGGGGTTATGTTTTTCTCTAAACTGTTGTTAACATAGTTGATTATACAATTCTACCATCCAAACAAAATTAATTAGAAATAAATAGATTCGCCAAAATTCCGAGTTTTAAGAAAATTAGTAAACCGGAAGTGTGTTTTTACTGAATAGTTTTTTTTTTTTTTTCAGTTTTCTCCATCAATACATCGACGAATTTCATTAAAAGTGGTACATTTACTATAACATTTATTAATTTAATTTTGAAAACTGGAGTAAGTGTAAGTTGTGTGATTGTTTCATACCAGAGTTTTTAATAAATAGAAAAGCGTAATTTCTTGTCATACAATCTAAAAATCTGGTGTGTAACACTCACACAACTTGCTTACTCCAGTTCTCAAAATTATAATTGACCAATTTTATAGTTTGTGTACCAACTTTAATGAAATTTGTCGAAAATCGAAAAAACTGTTCAGTAAAAGGGCACTACCGGTTTACTATTTCCCCTCAAACTCGGAATTTCAGCCATCAATTTATTTCTGATTAATTTTGTTTGGATGATAGAATTGTATAATCAACAATGATAGCACTTTAGAGGCAAACATAGCCCCTCCCCTCTCCAAAAGTGCCTTTAAATGAATTTTCCCAGAGAAATGTTGTAGATCTTTGTATGTTTAGTTTATATAGGAAGTTTCAAGAAAATCATCTGAGCTATTTTTGAGAAAATTGCAAAAAAGTGAAAAAATCATGTAATGAAGTGGTAAAGTACACTTCCAGTTATCCGATTTTTTCAAACTCTAAATTTCAATAACATATTTAACTCTTATTAACATTATTTAGATGACAGAATTGTCTAATAAACTGAAATAGCAGATAAAAACCTAACCCCCGCCCCTCCCCCAGAAGTGCCCCTTAAATGAATTTTCTCAGAGAAACGTTTCAAATAAAAGTTGTAGCTGTTTCTATGTGTAGTTGATATAATAAGTTTAAAGAAAATCGTCGGGCCCATTTTTGAGAAAATCAGAAAAACGTAAAATAACCACCTAGTAAAGTGGTACCTCCGGTTTAGGAATTTTTACAGATAACGTACTGTCAGATCCCATGTTGATATCTAAACGAAATATCCAATTTCAACTTTCTACGATTTTTCGTTTTTGAGCTATGCTGATCACAGACTCACCCAAACACAAACCATTTGCTAAAAACCACTTTTTGGGACTCAGGGGACCTTCAAACGTATATTTCCGGTGAAAACTCGATATCGAAAATTTGACACGATTACAATTTCCTCTTACTAGGTGTAAGAGAAAGTAAAAATCTGTTCTGAAATACTAACACAACCTTCTCTTAATGCAATTTACACAGTTGTAACTCACTAATTTTCATCAAATTTATAATTCTTATTAGATGGTCAGTTGTCTTTAATGTTTTGTCAAGGAAAGAATTTTTAAAAAAACAAAAAAAAAAGCACTTTTGAGGGAAGCATAACGAACCCCTCCACAAAACCCCCCTTAAATGAGCTTGCTCGGAAAAAAGTTCCAAACAAAATAGATAGGTATATAATATAGGTAAATGATAGGCATATATAGCATATAGGCCTATAGTTATATAGGCCTATAGTTATAATGATAGGCATAGTTATAACTTATAATATACCAAATTAATGAAATCCATCATTGTTTTTAGGGGAGAAAAACGCAGAAAATATGAAATAACTGTTCAAAGATAACGTACTTCCGGTCAACCGATTTTCTACTACTGAAAATTTTGGCAATATATTATAACATTATATAGATGAAAGAATTTTGCATTAAGCTAAAAAAAAGTAGCATTTTAATGGAAAAACATAGCCCCACCATGTCACCCAGAATGAATGTTTGCGGGGAAATGTTTCAAATAAAAGTTGTAGCTCTCAATATTAAAGTTGTAAGATCTTAAAGTTGATATACTAATAAAAGAAAATCATTGAGCCGTTTTTGAGAAAATTGCAAACGAAAAAATCCATGTAGTAAAGTAGTACTTTCGATTGAAAAAATTGACAGATAATTTCCTGTCAGTCGTGATATCCAACGGAGCATCAAGTTTTAACTTCCTGCAACTTTATGTTACGATATTGAAAATTTGATATGACCACAATATTTCATCTTACCAGCCGAAAGAGAGAATAAAAATACAATTACAATTTTTTTCATTATCAGTCCGGTCAATTGTATTATTTATATACATTCTTATTTTATTATATACATCAATTATTACCATTCTTTTTTGAACGGTACAAGCAAATTGATAATACATAAAAGATCCGCTTCAGATTTTTATTGTTTTTATTTCTGCCTGACTGCCAGTACTGTTAAAATCACGCTCTTGAAGTGGATGAACGAAATAGAACGAAATAGTTTTGGAAAATAGTTTTGTGAAAATTACCTGGTTCAAATAGTGTATTTTAGCGATGGGGATAAAGCCAGGTATACTACAATCTAGGTCAATGCAAACCAAGAGACAAAGGGCAAGAAACAGTTAGGGTAAAACAATAAAACTTCCTCCAGACATATCAGCATTATTTGAAAGGATTTGAACTATGAAGAAAAGACATTCCTTCAAGAACAGTCTGAGCTAGACATTCAAGCCAGAACATTACTTCAGGAATCGCTATCTTAGAATCAGGGCAGTTCCACAAAATATTAATAAGTTATAATAACTTTGCAAATAACTTGTAGTTATTATTTTATTAGAATATATTTATTGTTAGCAGTGGTGAAACCACTACTTTCTTATTTCTGGTACTTCTCTCTTAAACATATATACTTACAAGACCCTTTACTAAACCGCTCGTGCTACACCAACTACTGCTATAAAACACACAACAACTCAACCCACCAATCAACATTTCATTCTGAACCAAATCACGCTCAACTTATTCAAAAAATCATCGGACAGAATTTGTGACACTGAACTAGACAATTTCATATTTATTTCTTATACATTGCCTGTTCACTATTTTGTTAAATTTTGGAAAGAATGTTTGAGAAGCACCAAACAAATTTCTTAATAAGATTTATAATTAACCAAGAAATATCTTTCCGTTGCAATATTAGCGATTTTTACGATATATTATTAGAGTGCTGCGGTAAAAAATAAACCGCCCTTTCTATTTCAAAACGCTTTCCTCCCTTCCAAGATATTCTATGGATGGATCTCATGATAAAATGAACAAGCAAAGCTCGCTTGCTATACAATAAATATCGTTTGTTCATTAACCTCTTGTGCCTCTTTACTTCTGATATTCACACAGTCGACATTCTTAAGTGAAGCATAAACTAATCTTCATTTTTAAAGAAAAGTTCTACGATTTTGTATCTTTATAATTTCCTGGTCCATGAGATGTTAAATATTTTTACTCCCTAATTGTTCAAATTAAATAATTCCTAGATTGGTTCAATCGCCCTTGAAGGATCCAAGAATCCATCCAAGAATAATTTGCTACCCATTGCTAAACAGTTTTTGGCTAGCCTTCTTCTGGCTGCAGTTTCCTAAGAACCAACCCCAGATTATACAGCCATTTTAGTTTAGTTTTATTCTTCTGTCTCTTTACTCAAACTTGCTACGGATTAACCTTTTTGTTTAGTAAATACAGGAAAAATAAATTGAGGTGAGATATCTCTGGTGGGCTCTGTTTAATAAAAACAGCAAAATAAAAGCCTATAATAATGTAATAAATTGATTGAGCAAAATGGGAAATTAAAAATGATAATTATGTGAGAAAAAATGAATATATATAAATTAAATTTAAAAATGGTTAGCGAATAGTATTTATTATCACTTTCAGTTAAAGCCAAAGGAATGGCGCTTACACTTGAAACGTAGAATCCCTGGTTACCAGTGTTGGAAGACCCATGTGTCCTTAGCCCATATCGGGGAAAGGGGAAAGGAAAAATAGAAAGAAGGAAGTAATTCTTATGTGCCTCCAACTCTTGGGTCTTCACCAGAACTCTGCTGCTTGGCTGATGATCGTAGATAATAATTGAAAGGGCTCCCAGAAGCTGCACAGCAGGAAACTCCAATCAAGTTAATTCCTGCACAGCAGGAAATAACAACCAAGTGATTTCACAATAAGCCCATACAGGCCAGGAGAACCGGAGCCACAACAAAACAACCAGCGTAGGGACCCTACCCAGCAAAAACCAGAAGTGACAAACTTGGGTTTTCACAATTAAGAGCAACCGAACTGGCATGAATTGTATAGACAGATTTTCAAGTTAACCAAACGAATCTTACATGGTGACTGATTCAAGCGAGTCTTATATGCCGACTAACTCAAGCGAGTCTTACATGGTGACTAACTCAGAGAGAGAATGCATAGATTACCCCTCTCTACACTTAGGACACAGCCCAATGGATTAGTAAATTATTATCGAGGCAGTACAATACCCCTCCAAAATAAAATTATTGTACGTTGTTGGCGGCAAATTTGAAATTACATTAAATACCGAACAATTTTAGAGCCCCTTCATGTAGCTTCATTCACTCCGAAAATGATTAAAAAAACCATACTAGACAAAAGCTAAGGAAGGAGAGTTAAAATTCCTATTTAATAAGATAAATAAAAACTTGAATTTCCCTCGAATCATATATTTAAATCGGACGTAGGACATAATACTTTTAATTAGTCTTATTATATTATCAGCAACAGATATACGAAAATGCATTCACTGTTCAGAAGAGTTATTGAATTAGTGCCTTATCAAATGTATTTCACTATTTTTATCTCTTCTACAGCCTAACAAAAGGTAAATGTTTACATCAGAGAAATTTTCCGTGATAGCATGCTTCATTTTGTGGTCATCGACCGGTTTCAAGCTTCGCCCACCATCATCATCATGATAAACTATGTGATAGCACAGACTTGCACAGAACAATATCAGTTTATACACACAAATTGTTTAAAAATAAAATAAATCTACAATAAAAGAAATTATTCATTAAGAACCGACCTACGTTTAACTGAATTTCTTTTTTCTATTCTATTTTAATTATCAATCAAATAATTGCTTTTAAAACTTTTAAATTACTTTTAAAACTACATTTAGGCTTTTTCTTAATCACAAGCATTTTCTTTTTATTTTGGCGCTTGGTTGGACCTCTAGTTCAATCCCATAGTTTGGCTTTAAAATGGATGTGTAAGTTAGAATTTTATTGATTAGCGAGAGTTTAGATCTGTTGTCCAATAGTTTAGGAAGTGACGAAAGCATCTGTTTAGTTCTTTTCTCTTTATATGAAGATTCCAAGTATCTTCGGTCTAACTACAGCCAAGATAACGTCCAAGATAAGATGTAGATCCCTGATAAGGGATGTAGGTTATGAAGACAGGATAAATAGTAGGAGTTCGAAAGGTGATAGTTATGTTTTGTGACTTGTATTCATTAAGCTAATAAGCTTACATCAGAGAAATTTTCAGAATAGGAGCACTTTTTGTTCCATTTCATCTGACGAGGAGAAATGGGTTTGCAGGTTTCTATGGTCTATTATAGTATATGGTTTAACAGCACTTGTAACAAAAGTAATTAGAATGGGATAGTGGTCTGAAAAAAGTTTTCTGTTACTAGAAGTTTTCAAGTCCGGAAAAGTACAATGTAATCAGGCTATAGAAAAAGGATAATGATATATACAATAAAAGGTTAGACAGGTGAGATGGATGCTGCTTAAAAGGATACTGCTGTTATTTTTGGAGAGAGCAAAGTTCAGGAGATCTCGTCGAAGATTGTGCTTTATCTCCATTGTTAAGCTTTTCGTTGCAGTCAAATCTAGAGAGGAGTCTAGGACGAAGGGCGTTTAAAATATATATATATATATTTATACACTGTTTTCTGAAAACATTACTGAAATAAGAAATTAATATCACAATATAAGAGATGCCAGCAATATGGGCAACAACGGGGTACTGTCACATATCCAGTTTGACATATTCCTATATGCGCTCTCTCTTCTGAACCTAACTCATACTATCTTCCGCGGCTGTAATGCTTCTTAAAGTATCACAAAGATTTGGTCGTGAAAAAGAGAAAGAAAGAGAGAATGCGTTTCAAAGAGTTGCTCACGATCCCACAAGTGTTTGCCCAAAGGGATTTTCTTGCATTCTCAAAAGCCATCGTGCCAACGACCACATCAATAACAATAGAAACGGCCACATCCATTACAGCATCGTCTTAACAAACCCGGCGCTAGAGTGCTTTCATATTTAGAAATCACAGCCTATATACTACTTCTTCACAGCTACTAATCGTTACTCATATTCCAGGAATTCATCCCAACATAACAGCGCTTTCTAACAATTCTGCCAAAGATCCCTCCTTATTGCTTTATCTTTCTACTGAATACTTGAATAAACCAACTACTTCCTCCATGCAATCAATAGCTCCATCAATTAAACAGTCTTCAACCACTTTACTTTGGAATATCAATGGGTTGACTCTTCTAGAGATGAACTTGCCACTTGACTAAGTAACCAGCTAATTGACATAGCTTTACTAACTGGGACACACTTTACAAAGAAACCACTCTTTTACATTACCTACTATAAAATTTACAGAACTGTCCATCCTAAGGATATAGCCCAAAGTGGAGCTGAATCCTAATTCACAAAATCCTGTGACAACATAATATCCGGACTGCCTCTAATATTCTGTAAATTCCTTATTTGGCTACTCATAAAATTTTAACCTCACATCTGCATACTGTCCTCCCAACCAGTCTATATATGAAATATTAATGATTATTTGGTATCACGAAGCTGAGGTCTAATTTTATTACTTTTCAGGCGAGTTAATGGTAGTGAAAGATAACAACAGCCTTCTTGACCCGATTTTTGTTTTAATTTTCCTTTTTCCCGAGAGAAATTTCCGAATTAGCCAGCTCTGATGTTCTTTTTGATTTATTCATTGAGACTGGGGGAACAGGGGTTTCACTCCTGAGATAGAAGCTTCCCAACAGCGGCTTACCTCAGACCCATGGTGAAGCTAGACGAGGAGGAGTATTCATTTTATTTTAATAAATAGTTTCTACTATTAGTACTATTTCAATTTATAATATAATTACATTTGTTAGATATACATATACTGTTTTGATGTTCGTTAGGACCGCTGTAAAATGGATGTTAAGGTTCGGCCACTAATTCAGTACTAGAGGGGTCTCCCACTAACTACAGGTTAGTAAAAAAAATCTGGTGTGACACACTCACACAACTTTCTCTTACTCCATTTTCAAAACTGTATTGTCAAATTTTGTAGTTAGTATTTTAATGAAATTCGTCAGTGTTTTTATGGAGAAATCGCAAAAATTGAAAAATACTTCCTAGTAAAAACGCAATTCCGATTTTTTCGAACTCGGAATTTCAACAACATATTTAATTCTAATTAATATTATCGAGGTTATAGAATTGTGTAATAAACTGAGTCAGCACTTTAAAGGAAACCGTAACCCCACCTCTCTCCCACAAAAGTACCCTTAAATGAATTTTTGCTGGAGAAATATTTCAAATAAAAGTTGTACCTCTTTGTATGTGTAGTTGATGTTCTAAGTTTCAAGAAAATCGTTGGTTTGAGAAAATTATAAAAAAGTAATAAAACCAACTAGTAAAGTGGTACTTCCGGTTGAGGGATTTGACAGATAACCTACTGTCGGATCCCATGATGATACCTAAACGTAATACAAGTTTGAACTTTCTACGTTTTTTCGTTTTTGAGCTATGCTGTTCACCTACATACACACAGACTTGGCAGTTTAGCTGGAGCAGATCTGAGGCTGAGCCCTGACCAGAGAATTATTCCCTGGTATAAATCACCACTAAGAATTACTTACACATTGACTCAGATGTTAACAGGACACGGTCACATTAGAGACTACCTATACCGTGTCAAAATACTTACGTCTAATAAATAAATGCTCTTGTGATGGTGTGTCTGTTCAATATGTGGCTCACATTATTTATGATTGTCAAAACTTTGTACCTTCACGGACTCGACTAATTAGAGAAATCGTAACACAAGTGGAAGCTACAGATGGAAGATCGAGAAAAAACAATTAGTCAGCAGCCAATATTGTCAAGTTTTTATGGATTTTATTAAAAATATTAATGACCTATAAATAACAATAATATGTATTTTAATCCAATTTTGTTTTGTAATTCTTTTGTTCTTTGCTCGAATTGTTTTGTTTTATACTATTCTTTTGTTCAATGTTTATTATTTTTTAGATTCATTACTTCTTTCTTTACTTTTGTTAATTTTCTAAGATTATTTTTATGTATGTATACTAAGATCATTTATCTTGTTAGTTTCTACCATTTTACTAGTACTTTAAGTAACAAACGAAATCATCAATTGAAATGAAATATTTTGTTATAATGCATGTAATAATGTATTGGAGCATGTGGAAAATTGGGGTTACTTCTGAGGGACAAAAGAAAACAAAAACAGACCTTTTACTAAAAACTACTTTTTTGGACTCAGGGGATCTCATAACGGAGATTCCCGGTGAAAACTCGACATCGAAAATTTGACACGATTACAATACTTCCTCTTGCTAGGAATAAGAGAAAGTAAAAATTCTCTGGTTTCAATAAGGATGCTGATTTTCTATTTTCCTTAGCCAAGTTTTTTTTAAAATGTGACTGACCGAACCTCAACATCCATTTTACAACAATGTACAAATGAAATTGAATATGAAATTGTTATCTTGCACAGTGATAATAAATAAATAAAATCGTAATTAAATGTCGAACTAGCAACAGATCAAAGAGAAGCATACGTAAATATTTACTATTCATTTCTCTCTTCACAAAACTAATTGGTTTTAAAATTGCCTAAAATAGAAAATATTATTAAAATAAAATAAAAACACTCTTTGCTGATAAATGGATTAGTGATAAATTGAAAAGAAAAAAAAAAAACGTAAAATAAACCAAATGAAACAAAGTAAACTCATTTTAACACATATACGAGTGAAATATTTATAGAACTGTTAACTGCTTCATTGCTCAAAGCGAACTGCATGTATAACTTGTATAAAAAAAGGATAAAATAGAACAAACAAAAAAAATAATAATAATAATAATACAAATATTAAATAAAATGCAGATATTAGATTACGTTGTTCTAGAGTGAAAATCTTCCTTTTTGTGGAAGATAATAATTTTGTTGTTAAAATTATTTATATTATAATATTGTTAATATTGTTATTCATGAAAAATATTTTAATATGAGAAAAAATATTTTTTCATTTTTTACAGTTTATATTCAATTGTGCTTTTTACTTTCTCTTACTATGTAAGTAACAGGAAGTACGGGGATTGTATCAAATTTAAAGAATTGAGTTTTTAACGATTCCACTTAGATATCACTTAGGAATTCAAGTGAATCATGAATCATGATAATAATATACGTCATGAGATCAATAGAAGAATATTGCTGGCTAATAGGGCATACTTCGGTCTACAGGATTATATGAAAATTCGGTTACTCTCCAGGTCCACAAAAATAAGAATCTATAAGACTCTCATCCGGCCCGTTCTAACATATGCCTCAGAAAGCTGGACCATCACTAGAAACGACGAGCTTGCCCTCCTTAGATTTGAAAGGAAAATTCTTCGCAGGATCTAAGGAGCCATCCTAGATGGGGAAACAAGGAGACGGAGAAGTAACGAGGAACTATGGAATTTGTACAAGGATGTCGATGTGGTGGACTACATCAAGCTGGGGCGCCTGCGCTGGCGGGGCATGTAGGAAGAATGAATCCCGAGGAAGTGCCCTCACTGCTCAAGTTATTGAGAGAAAACATACACGGTGTACGCAAAGTCGGGAGACGCAGATTAAGATGGAGTGATGCAGTGGCAAGAGATGCAAGCAGCTTCCTTGGTGTCCGCAACTGGATGGTGGCGCGGCATCGAACCGTGACAACTGGCGTTCATCCATAGAGGAGGCCAAGACTTGCGCAAGCGGGTTGTAGAGCCAAGTGAAGAAGAAGAAGACTTAGATATCACTGTCTGAGTTCAGAAATGAGGATGAAAGTTTCGAAATGAGAGAGCACCACAGTTTTCCAGAATTAAAGCAATATATATGGACAGTTATAACCAGAAAAGATCTGTTTCATGGATCAGTAGGCTTCCTAATTCTGTTGAGTTTCCTTTCTGGGCATTGTAGATTCAGAGGGCATCCGAAGAAGAAGCTGGGTCTAAAAAGGCGATCGCACCTGCATTTTCTGTGAGGAGATTCCATTATACCATCAAACGGATTGCAACGCTATCATACCCGAGTAGATTTGGAAGCCTGGATGGTTACTAGGGTTAGTGTTGGAGGGAGATATACTTACCTTTCTTAGAACCTTCCCAGATTCTGATGAATTCACAGAGATTTTAATTCGGAAGAGTGTTTCACCTAACTTTAATATTGTCATTTCAAACAATAATATATTATTGAAAATGTGGGTGGGTCCGTAATGCTGGATAGCATCCGGTATTTTATCCGTTGTAGCATGCATAATTGGTCTTGTTCCTGACCGGTTTCGGATTTTCACCCATTGACGGAGCAAATTCACCAAGTTCGTGTAGAGAGTTCACTTCAACATAATGTTTCTGTTACACTCACACTTGATGGTTGTTATATGTGGGAAGGTTATAAGGTTATGTTACTACACGTGTGTTTGTGTTTCCTGACAAAGTGGAATTATTATAAATTATGATTACACATTAGAAAATAGTATATAATGAATGGAATGTTTTGAAGAATATTTTATTACTAAATTTTAATAGTAATGTTAAGTATGTTCAGTGTTTTATTAAGTCATTTTTAATGGGGGGGTGGGGGTGTGATAGGTTATTTCAGGATTAAACTGTATTAATAAGAATAGATAAACTTTCAAGAAAGTTCATGGACAGTCAAAAGCTTGTACAAGTAATGTACATTTGTCATGAAACACACACACACACATAGTAACATAACCTTATAACTTTCCCACATATATACAACCAACAAGTGTGAGTGTAACAGAAACATTACGTTGAAGTGGACTCTATACGCGAACTTCGTGAATTTGCTGTGACGATGGATGAAATCCGAAACCGGTCAGGATCAAAACCAATATGCATGCTACGAAGGATAATATACCGAGTAATATATTATTCCAGGTCATAATTACTTAGTAAATTACTTTGAATATATGCCATCAAATTTATAACTATAACTATCTAACCTACAACTTTGTAAAAAAAAAATAATAATACCTAATGGTTGAAATAAAATTGACTTTAAATTTTTTTATTGAGGTGAGATGCAATTTTATGAGGAAAGATAATATTTTTATAGAGAATGTGTGAAGGAAACTACCAAATAAATATAAAAATTATCGGCTTCGCCCATTTGACAGAAATTGATTTATATTTCCAATAAATAAAGCATCATAAACAACATATATATATAAAATAAAGGAACAACATACCTTAGTTGCTATATTTTATAAAGGGAGGTTTGTAATAAATAGGTAATGTATCAAATATTATGTAATTATTATTTCTTACTAGCTTAGATAATATAAATATGTGTGCCAGTGAACGGTTTATATATAATGTATCACATATATGACCTTGATTTAAAAGTAAACATACACACAGTTTTCCTTGGCCTTCCCCTGTTATCATCCATAAAATACCTTGATAATTCTACCTAGTATGCTTGCAGTTTAGTTCCTATATGTTCTTGCTCTATGAAAAGCAAAAATGATTTGCTGAAACCACTAGCCACATAATATAACAATCATTTCTGCACCATTTACCGTCCTCCATCTTACTAGTTCAGTTTTATCTGTTTTTCATAATAACGGCAAGAAAAAATTACCAATCATTGCCTTAAGTTTTACCTTCTTTTTTTTTTTTTTCTCAGAAAATTAATAATAAGAAAAAAATGATCTATTTTTTCAAATTTCATCAATCTATATTTAAAACAAAAATCGACTAAATAACTTCTGTAGCGACGAAGTATTTGCAAGATATTGGATTCGATTTTCAGTTTCAACCACAGTTATACATAAGGGTGATTCAGATTCAGTTAACATAGGTCAAAATTATATATAGTACATCTTGATGTAAAACTGTGAAAGAAAGTTTATTTACTCGTAAAGTTCCGTTTAAGTTTTTTTTATTTGAAATTTCCAAAGACACATCTATTCATTTTATCATAACACCACTTTACTAAATGTGGCGGAATTTTTGAGGTTTTTTTTTAACGATTTTCTTGAACATAGAAACGGTACTAAGCTCGTTACAAAGAGATCAGTCACTCTTGTTGAAAATTATCCTTATCATTTTTATTTGGAAATATTTAATTTTTTTGAACAAATTAATTCAGGATATTTCTGGAGAAGGGGAAAGATTTCAATTAGAGATGTTAAAATTCCGTGTTTGAAGGAAGTTAGTTTAAAGAAAATGGTGGTTTTCTTCAGTTATCGCAATTTTCTCGTTATATTCATGTTAAAGAAATTCGGGTGAGTGATTTACCAGATTTTCTGTCATTTGACATTTACGACTGTAATTATGAAGACCAAAGCTATTTGTGTAGAAAAATTAAAAGGAATATCATCCAGTGGTGATTTCCCTACGTCTCTGACCAAAACTATTTCGCATGGCCAAAACTACCTCAAAAATCCCAAAATCTTGGGGTAATTAATTGGTCACAGCCTTCATTCTCAATCCTGGACCCTGGATTGGACTTCGGCAAAGAAATTTAGGCTGTCATTATTATTATTAAATAATATATATTAATATTTAGACTGACTAGATATTATGAGAATGTAATGCCAAAATCCGAATGCCATCAAAGATTTTATAAACATGCTTTCATTAGATTTCAATCGCCTGCCAAATGACAGTGCTACTTTTAGGACAACCATTTTGGTCGTTCGTAATATTGGATGTAAAATATAGTTGCTTAAATCCGGCAAAAATTAAAAATTTTAATGTCCTTTCTATTACAGTAAAGAAAGCCAAGTTGTAGTTTTATATTTTCAGGGGTTATTTTTCACCTTACATACCTTTTTGGTTTTACTTGAGTGAGTTATGAGAATTAGAGACAAAAGGAGCTTTTAGTTGTAAACTGGACTATTTTCGGTCACGTGACCACAAAGAGCTTTCCAACTTACTCTCAAAACACCTGAGCGCTAAACAAAGTTCCCGTACAACTTTCAGAAAGCAACAAATTATTGTTCACAGCTTTTATTACTGAATGGGATTTCTTTTATCTCAGTAAACATTTTGTTTCAACAATTTATACTTTCTGCAAATTCTATTTTTTCAAACCCAATTGTTTATTATTTAAATTATTTACATTTAATTACCCCCCACCCACCCAAAGCCGTTAAAGGAATTTCTAAAATTTTTTATAAAAGCAAACAAATAAATGTTGGATCAGTACAGCCTATGTTATTGTCAGCATTAATGCAGAAAAAATGTACAGATTCCCAGAAATGTAAATATCTGTTTCTGTGAAAATGGGGGATCAAGGTTATAAATAATGGGAGAAAGAAGCGGTTGCATATATTCATGCCCAAGCTACACCTACTTTAGCATCGGGGGCAGGTCTAGTGGGATTTTGTTATGTTCAAAGGCTCAACCACTAATCTCCGCCTCTGTTCACTTTCAAAAACAGGTTCTTCAATCTTTACTGACAGTAACGGAAAATATTAATATTTTCGCATCAGCGGCAGTGTTTGGAAGAGATTTGTTCCTTTCACATCTCTCTCTCTGGCTGGTTAGTTCCCTATTAGCCATACAATGGAAAATAAAATTACAAATTATTACAAAGAATTAATTTAAAGTAACTATTAATGTTGAAAATGGATTTTGAGGTTCGGTCAGACAAAAGAACTCTTTTTTAAATTTCTACCGATGTTTCGGCAAATTTATTGCCTTCTTCAGGGCCTGTACAAAGGTTTAAATACAAATCAATAAAAAACAGAACCAACAGAAAATATGAACTTAAACTTTCTGAGTATGATATATATAGAGTACTATTCAATTTATTTCAAATTATTGTTGTAGAACAGATCAATATTAAACTAAATCACAACTATTAAATAATCTAAATCACAATTAATAAAAAAATATATGTGTGGCATATATGAGTACAATATGAAAATAACTTAGGAAATGTACTTACAAAAATTTTTTAGTTAGAATTCCAGTAGTAATTAATAATCTAGTATAACCTGTGACATATCATCACCAAGTGTTACGGACATTGGATGGGTCAAGGTTTATAAAGGGCTAGGAGTGCGGATGGGAAAACTGTGTCTTAGTCTGTATGTTGTTTTGGAAATTCCAGGAGATTGTTATAACTGAGGGATAGGTTTTTGGTGTGTGTTCTAAAATTAATAGATAATTTATCTTTTTTAATAATATTTTTTAGTTTAAGTTCATATTTTCTGTTGGTTCTATTTTTTATTGATTTGTATTTCACCCTTTGTACAGACCCTGAAGAAGGCAATAAATTTGCCGAAACGTCGGTAGAAATTTAAAAAATCTGGTGTGAAACACTCACACAACTTTCTCTTACTCCAGTTCTCAAAATTAAATTGACAAATTTTATAGTTTGTGTACCAAATTTAACGAAATTTGTCAAAAACTGAAAAAACTATTCAGTAAAAGCGCACTTCCGGTTTACTGATTTTCTTCACACCCAGAATTTTTGGCCAACTATTTATTTCTAATTAATTTCATTTGGATGATAGAGTTGTATCTCCTAAAAGTCCCCTCCCTAAAAGTGCCCTCAAAATGAATTTCCAAGAGAAATGTTTTAATAAAAGTTGTAGACTTTGAATGTTTAGTTTATATGTGTAGTTCAAGAAAAATCGGGGGCCATTTTTGAGAAATCGCGAAAAAAAAAAAAATCATTTAGTAAAGTGGTTAAAACAAATGCACTTCCTTTTCCGATTTTTCTCAAACTCGGGATTTCAACAAGATATTTAATTCTAATTAACATTATTTAAATGACCGAATTGTCTAATAACCTGAAATAGCACTTTAGAGGGTAACCGGACCCCACCCCTCCCCCAAAAGGGCCCTTAAATCAATTTTTCCAGAGAAATGTTTCAAATAAAAGTTGTAGCTCCTTGTATATGTAGTTGATGTATCAAGTTTAAAGAAAATCCTTGGAGCCATTTTTGAGAAAAACGCAAAAAAGTAAAAAAGTCAACTAGTAAAGTGGTACTTCCGGTTGAGGAATTTTGACAGATAACGTACTATCAGATCCCATGGTGATATCTAAATGATATCAAGTTTGAACTTTCTAAGATTTTTCGTTTTTGAGCTATGCTGTTCAAATACACACAGACCATTTGCTAAAAACCACTTTTTTGGACTCAGGGGACCTCAAAACGGATATTTCCGGTGAAAACTCGATATCGAAAATTTGACACGATTACAATACTTCCTCTTACTAGGAGTAAGAGAAAGTAAAAAGAGTTCTTTTGTATGACCGAACCTCAAAATCCATTTTCAACATTGAATACAGCGGTCGTAACGAACACCAAAAACGTAACTATCAATGTTAATGAAAACTTGTATAATAAATACATAGGAAAAATTAATCAATTTTAGAATGACATTAAAAAAATTTTAACATGAAAGGTTGGGCAGCTAAACGACAACAACATATCGATGTTCATGGAACTACAGCAATCGATTTAGACATTTAGGAAACAAGCTTGTAAAGTATACTTTAAAAAACAAATATTCCTTTTCAAAAAATTCCACATACTAAAAAAAAAAGAAATAGTATGCCCAAATAGATTAATGAACAAAAAATAAAATAAAAAAAATACAAAAAAAAATTTAGCCCCAGAAACATTTTCAAAAGAGGACAAACTTATGATTCCTTTACGCTTAAAGGAATTGGAGTTCCTTTTTCTGTAATTTTCTTTATTTACAAGAAGGAGCCAAATAAAACAATAAAAACATGCATCAAAATTTCAAACATCAAAATTTGTAAATTATTTAACTCTACTTATTCTGGGTAATAAAAGAAAAATTTGTTTTAATCACGCACATAATACTACGAGCAAAAATGACATAATATTATTAGCAAAAAATGTATTTAGAACTTTTATTTAATATTGTTTCTAGAAAGAGGCATATAATGATGATTTGCAAGTATTTCTGTTCACGTGAAAATCTGGAAGACCGGAAATTGTTTGGAAAAAAAGTTGAAGATAATGCTTTCTTGATTAAAAATGGAAAAATGGTGTCAATTCCCTCTCCCCAATCCTTAGGATATATCCCTCCATTTCTTGATCCAATCTTTATATCCAAAAACAATCATATCAGGATTTTTTTTTCATAAAAAACAAACCCTTGAATGGTAGATCTAACAACTACATTTGTAACTACGTCAAATTCACACAGTGATGTCATTTAACTACTAAATTGTTCAATAATGTGAAAAAACATATTGAATAAAAAAGAAAACAAAATTACTACAAGCACAATTAATTTGTTACTGAGACCACCTTCTTAAAATAATGCTTTTCCGGAAAAATGCTTCAAATAAACTTGATAGGACATACAAAAATGCAGTTGCGTCCAAAGTTTTTTTTTTTTAAAAAAAAAGTCGTTCCTTTATTAATAAAATCCCAAAAACTCAGAAATCAAAAAAAAAAAAAAAATTAGAAAGTACAGATACCCTTTCGTTTAACCGATTTTCTTTGTCAAACTTTTTTTCAAACTTCAAGTTTTATGTAAACTTTTAATTGTACATTATACTGAAGTGGCATATTAGAGAATAGTTTAATGTTGCAGTTCCCCAGAACATGCCGGAAATCAGTTTTCGTAGCAAAATTATTGAAATACCAAGTGACAGGAATTTGTGACAGTTAGTATGTGAAATTTAAAAATAAATACCACTATTCCAGAGGTCCATGAAACATTTCTATTTCCAGTGAGAAATCAATTTCGAAAACTTGATACTATCTTGTAACATTTTCTCTTACAGCCGTAAGAGAAAATTAATCATTTCCTTATTGTCCAATGTTCATCATGCCCTATCACAGTATCAATGGCTGTGTATATGTAACTTTTAATAAAACTATGAAATAAATTCTGTAATAATATTTGGTAATTCAAGTTCTATCTCTTATATATATATATATATCTTCAATAAATCTTCTCATGCAGAAATATTATCGACAAAACAAATACAATATACTAAATATTGGGGTAGCCATATGTTATTATATTTTAATGCGAATACTAGCTAGCATACATTCCATCTCCTGTATCGAATTTCCATTTTTCTATCTTGATGTTTATATCTTTTCAACATTCTCCATGTTATCGTATATATGTACATTTAATTATTCAAATATAACGTCCTTATTATAATAGTATTTATTCAGAATTTTATTTTTCATTTTAGAAATGATTTTATATCTTTATTTTCCTTTAAACACATAT
Source organism: Triatoma infestans (assembly GCA_011037195.1). Taxonomy (NCBI): domain Eukaryota; kingdom Metazoa; phylum Arthropoda; class Insecta; order Hemiptera; family Reduviidae; genus Triatoma; species Triatoma infestans. The sequence continues at coordinate 110,854 of JAAEAF010000065.1, forward strand.
TTCTAGAATGTTGGTTAAATATTTTGCTCCACAAAAATCGCGAGGTTAAAGGCCTTGTGATGGGAAATCTTTATAATACTTCAAAACTTGATAGAAAATTGACGTTACTCAAGATCGTGATGAACAGTTTCCACTTCAGATTCTTTCCTAATCCAACTTATATGTCACCACACTTTGAGTAATCCGTAATGTCATGACCAAGGAATAGTCAAAGTATTCGGACAAACAATATTTGATAATGGCTGAACATGATTTGATTGAATCGACTCGTTTAGCCTATTTTGAATCCTTAGAATTCTTAATAATTGTATCCTACATTTTGATGGCATATATGCAAAGTAATTTACTAAATAACTATGACACAGAATAATATTATTGTTTGAAATGGCAACATTAAGGTTATAGGTGAGGCATTCTTCCAAATTAAAATCAAAACCTCCGAAGGATAATGAGAATTATCTCAGAATAAATGGCGAATGAATATAACAAGTGGAAAGATTCAAGTATCAGGGGGAGCGCACCTACGCGATAGTGAAATAACCGAACGATAGGTGCAGCAAGCAGGATATACAACGCTTCTTCTTTTTTTTTTAATTTAAGGCGAGTCAACATCTAAGGACATTTGCGCCCGGAGTCTTCTCAGTGCACTGCCGGCCTCAGGACAGACAACACTGTCCAGCCTGCGGTTCTCTCGTTACAGCAACACTGCCCATCACCGGGCAGTGAGCTGTAGAGGCTTCTAGGAAGAAAAAATCTAAGGGTAGCACAGCTGGACTCGAACCCGGGTCCTCCGCGTGGGAGTCCAGTACGCTAATCAACTTAGCTATTTCCTTTCCCTTAAAACGCTAATAAAAGAGGTTTTCTAAACCGAAAAGAGATATCAAAAAAAGACGAAAATTGCTGCATTTTAATCAACTTTCCTCCCAATTCTCACGTATTTCTGTGACCATGGATCTTGACAACAAGAAATAAATCAAGAATCCTGACCACACAGAGATGAGGTACTTAATTAAGGTTAGGGAGAGATAGAGTCAAACACAACAATATGAGATCCAACCTGGACATAAGGCCTGCCATTGATATTATAGTACAAACAGGCTGAGATGGTTAGCACATGTTGTGTATGGAATCTTACCGAGACGCCACTTTAATTTACAAGGCGAAAGTAAAGAGTAAGCGCGCAAGAGGGAGAGTGAGGTAAAGGGAGCATTCAGGAAAAGAGGACTGGACTGGTAGACGAAGAACTGCCTGAGCTCGTCCAGGATGGGGAAAAGTGAATTAGACACAATAAACAACCTCCTCACACTGCTTAGGCGCTAGACCAGGATCGATAATGATGATGATAAAAATGGATAATGAGACATTACAAATAATTAAATTTTTCTTTTTAGCAACAATAACATTTAAACTTTTATAAAAGGCGATTATTTCCGCGGTGGAATTGCTACAGATCCCTGTACATCCGGTTGTCACAGATTATTACCACTCACATTCCAGTGAGCTCCAAGTCGACTTGGAGCCGTCAGTGGAAATAAAATTAGATCAGTAAATCAGTAAGTTTTCTTTGGTATGCAAGAAATAGCATCTATATTAAAATTTATTGCATTGATAAGAATCATTACGATTTTAATTTTTTTCTATTAATTATTATATTAATAGTTGTTAATTAAATAATTTTAAAGTTTTGTTTATGGGGAAAATTACATTTTAGAAAGTTTAGTAAACTTTCAACAAGTACACGGAGATAATCTCTACTACCCCTTCAACTGACTACCTAATTTGGATGGCATACTTCTCATAAATGTTCTAGAAGTAGTTTAAACATTTATACAAAATCAAGGAAATTAGCAAATTTTATTAATGAATTTTCTTTAAACAAAAAAGAAAGGAAAAACTAGTAAGAAGATAGAAATATTATCATTTATTGCAACAGATAAGATAAAATGGAATGATTGTATAATTTACTTTCCTCTGGATCTAAATTACTTTTTTGTTTTGCCCTTCCATGTTTCTACATTTTCTCATTCATTCATATTTCTTTTCTCGGGTTGTTTTTTTTTCATTAAAGTTAGAAAACTGATAAAATGGGCGGGAACATTTGTTATTATGAACAATATAAAACTTTATTCCCTAAATGGAATAAATCCTACATCACAAGCTTGTTTTGCGATTATATTGGTGATTATTACTGTTTAAGGGTAATTCCTGCTTTTACTTATTCTATTGTTAACTTTGAGTTAGTAATTTGATCAGTATTAAAATGCTTTTTTTTTTCCACAAAAGCACATTTTTATTAATAGTTCCTTCTTTTTTTATTTTTCAACAGTAAAATATAATGTTACAAGAAATGTTTTTATGCACGAAAACAATGATGACCTTTGCAGTCAGACAATCAACACTACAACATATCGCAGTGACAACAGAGCAAAGTCTAAAACTTCACTGTTACCGGAAAGAAAGGTTTCAAATAAAAGTGATAAGCGTGTATATGTTTATTGCATAGTAAATCACAAATACACCGAATATTTTCGAACTATGGTATAACTTTTTCTTTTTTTTTTTTTTTTTGGCAGTAAAACATTTCATCAGAAACAACTACAAAAACTTGGAAATTTTGAAAAATCGGATTATGAATGGACTATCTAGTTCATACAATTTTTCTTTTTATTTCTTGCAACTTATACATAGATACAAACATACTATTTCGTTCTACTATTTCTTATCAACTGTTTCTTTTGCCCTGTATTTCTTATGGGACCTTAAACATATTTTCCTGTTGAATGCGGACTGAAGCACATACTTACTATTAGCAATTTTACAACAAATATAAATATTTAGCATTGTTGAAAATGTGGTTAGGTCCGCAATGCTTGAGTAACAAGTTATTAAAAGTAATTCTTTTATTGAGAAAACTGCGTGAAGAAGTACCAGCTGAGGTTATAAAGACTGCCTACTATGGTCTGTTTCACTCCAGAATGGTATATGGTGTTGAGCTATGGGGTGGAATCTCCGAAGCTTCCATTGTATTTAGACTTCAGAAGAGAGCTATTAGAACAATGGTGAAGAAGAGGGCTCGAGTTAGCTGCAGGCTACTCTTCAAAGAATTAAATATGATGACGCTACTCCCAGTATTCATTTTGAAACAAGCACTGAATAAGGAAAAAGAGCCTTTAATTGAAACTAGAGGTGATAAGCATAATGACAATCTACGCAATATAGATAAACTATGTATACCTTACAAACGACTAGTGATGTCTGATCAACTTTCCAGTGTCATGTCGGCGAGAGTATTTAATAAAATAACCTTAGGTGAAAGACGGTTAAGTGAGAAATCCCTTCAAACAAACCATCACCCGTTTCTTGATAAAGAATTCGTTTTTATGACATAAAAGAATTTATGAATGCAGAGTGGAGTGATGAACATTTCAAATAAGACTGAAAGTTTTGCACTTAGTTTTAATGTAAAGTGTAAAGTCCGTTGTACTAATTTTATTGACAGTTAGCTGTTAATGTTTTTGTTATGATTGACGTGCCTTTTATATTATAATTATGTACACTGGCAGAAAATAAAATAAATAAATAAAATGCTGGATAACATCTGGTATTTTATCCGTCGTAGCATGCATATTCATTTGGTTCCTGACCGGTTTCGGATTTTCATCCATCGCCAGAGCAAATTCGCCAAGTTCGTGTAGAGAGAGTTCACTTCAACGTAATGTTTCTGTTACACTCACACTTGTTGGTTGTATATATGTGGGAAGGTTATAAAGTTATGTTACTATATGTGTTTGTGTTTCATGACAAAGTGAAATTATTATAAATTATGATTAGATATTAGAAAATAGTGTATAATAAATAGCATGTTTTAAAGGATACTTTATAAACTAAATTTTAATAGAGATGTTAAGTATGTTCAATGTTTATGAAGCAATTTTTATTAGGGGACAATGAGTTATTTCAGGAGAATACTGTATTAATAAGAATAGATAAATTTTTAAGAAAGTCAATGCAATGTTTATGGACAGTCAAAAGCTTGTACAAGTAATGTACACTTGTCATGAAACACACACACACACACACACATAGTAACATAACCTTATAACTTTCGCACATATATATATATACAACCAACAAGTGTGAGTGTAACAGAAACTTTTCAACGTAAGTTGAAGTGGACGCTATACACGAACTTGGTGAATTTGCTCTGACGATGGATGAAAATCCGAAACTGGACAAAATGAATATGCACGCTACGACGGATAAAATACCAGATAAATTTAGCAGTTTGTCACCCCTCATAAACCTAGAGTTTATTCCGTTCAGATTGTATAAGGAGATTCCATTTTCCAAAGAGTTTTCCATTTTAGCAAGGTCCGAAAAGTTTGCATATTTTACCTGCTGAACATTTTCCGTTGGTACATGTTTCTTCGAAAAAAGTCCTTTCTTCTATAGAATTCATTCAGTTTCTGATTTCTTATTTTTTCTAACATCATTGCTATTAAAAGAACCAATTTTGTCAGAATTTTGCTTAGAAATTCTTTTGTTGAAAAACAATATGATACGATGTGAGCAAGGTATCTAAAGTATTTCTATCATTCACCGTAGAAAAGCCGCGGGTTTGTTGACTGCACAGTTTTTGTGAGAAATATGGTTAGCCGGGGGCGCCTTATAACCCTTGTAATCGATAAATCCTAAAAAAACAAAAAATAAACATCTAACGCTATTTCGCTATTTTCACATAGTCTTATTTCCAAATATGAACCATAAAAATGTTCAGAAACCATAAAGAATGTACATTATATCAATATAAACATGTATAAAAAATATGAGTAATACTTTTCTCAAATACGTGTCACAGTATAATTCGTTTCAAATTTAAATTTAAACTTAATTTAAGAAGAAACTTATTATTTTCTTATTCTACAAGGAATGATGATGAGTATCACGTTAAACTTGAAAGACACTATCTGACTTAAAAGTCCATTTAGCACTTAAAAGTACATTAGTTGTATGGTTGACTTAAGTTTTGTGTCTCTAAAGTTTTCCTTTTGTCTTGGTATTATGAACGAACCATTTGGTGTTACAAGAGATCCTGTTGTCCAACATGATGTAACACTTTAATAAGTTTACTCCGGATGCTTCTGTATTATTAACTACTATAAATAGCCTCTTAAAGACTATTATAAATAGGTCTCTTTCACACTCCTACGTGCACACTTGTAATAAATAAACCTGTGTTTAAGTCTAAGCAATTTTTTTTTTAGATAAACGGATATCCTTTCTTTTTTTTACTTCAAATTTTGCAGCAAAGTAAAATTTATATGAATCTGGTAATTGTAATTAAACAGGTATGCTTATACTAAATAAAAGAAGTTATTTCTCTAGTACTCTAAAAAGTCAAATTAAATGTTTATATCAGTTTGTTTGAGAACGAAACTATAAATAAAGCAAAATTGTAGGAAGCTGGAATTTCATATTCTGTTTAGAATATCTTTTTTACCCAACACGAAAGTTTCAGTCAAAATCGGTTAATCGATGAGGATTTTACTGATTGATTTTTTTCCCCATTTTTTGGGAGATTTTTTTTAATAACGACTCCAACTATTTTCCTTAAACACGGAATGCCTTTGCCCATGTCTTACAATATCACTTAATAATAATAAATATAAAAATGATGTAAAATTAACAGTTTTATTTTGAAGGCTTTTTTTGGAGGGGAAAAAATTTTAGCTGAATTAGATCAGTGAATTTAGATTTAATTCTAAAATGCCAAGATTTGTTAAGGGTTAACAGATGCGCTTCCCGTGGTAATAATACAGTGTAGTAAACATTCAGATAACAACTAAGACTTAGCAATTAACTAGTAAAATATTTGCCATATTTTTGTAGTAATTTATTTTATTGTAGAAAGTGATTTGATTTTAATAAATTGATAATCAATATTATCTTTTGTGAACTGGTGTTTGAATTATCATGACCTCATTTCTAAAAAAGGTCACCTTTTGTTTGTTTGATGATTTTACTCTTTTAGGAGAAATAAGTGTGATCATAGAGAGAGAAAAAGAGAAAGGAATATTAAAGAGAAACAGATTTTTGATTCTTAGAAATTTGTTCTGTGAATACGTATAATCTGTTTGTGGGCCGTCTTTGAGTTAACTCAACAAAGGAAAATCGCATCAAGTTCAACCTTAATATTTCCTTCGAGTGTTTGATACCCAACAATAAGGGAACCCAACAATAAGGTTTCGGTCAAAATGTGTCAACGGCATACCATTCTACTGATATTTCTTTTTTCTTTTTTTACCTTCTTGTGATTTTTTTTTTTGTTGAAAATACCCACCACGATTTTCTTTAAACTTACAGCATCAACTACACACATCAAGAGGTGCAACTTTTATTTGTAACAGTTTTCCATGGTGAAAATTCATTTTACAGGGATTCCTAGTTTAATATATGATTCTATCATTAATTAGAATTAAATGTGTTATTTGTTATTATTATTTGCCTGAGGGGAAGGACCAAACCCTACGCTATCCAAGTCCCACTGGCCTCATATAGCCACCCCCAAGAAAAACAACAACAAACCGGATCTAACCCATCCAGACCTGGGTCTAATCCATCCAAGATTCAACGCAGTCCGAACAAATCGGAGAATAACCTTAAGGGGAAATGGCCTAAGCTCTTCCACAGACATCCTGTTCTGACCAAGGTCCTGAATCTAATTTCCACACAACCCAGACAATCTGTTATAAGATGGCTGGGTGTTCCCCTCTCTGTCTCACAGACTCTGCTAAATGGATCCGGCATAAGCCCCATTACGTAGAGATGTCTCCTTAAACTACAATGTCCAGTAAGGGATCCAACCAGATGCCCGGAGGGAGCTCCGTGAAAAACACAGCAACGTCTACTAATAGCCCTGTCCGGACACCCCCGATGAGCATAAATGTGTTATCAAAATTATGAGTTTGAAGAAAATCGATTGACCAAAAATGCGATTTTATTTAACCGTTTGTTTAGTTTTCTGCCATTTTCTCCAATGATGACATTCCACCCCTCCCCGAGACATGAACCCCGCCCCGTGGGGTTTTTTCGTTAAACTTAGTACACTAACTATACAATATAAGCATCCTATCCGAGAAAATTTATATAAGAAGGATTTCTGTTGGAGGGATGAGGTTATTGTACTTTTCTCATAAAAAAAACAAATCAGTTCAGTTTAGATTTTCAAACTGATATGTAACATAGAAGACAAATAAAAATTCAGTAAAAATTATAAGATTGTATAACATTTTCCATAACAACTATGTAAATTGCAGTGAAAGAAAGTTGTGTGAGTGTTTCACATTAGATGATAGGCAATTTGATATTAGCATTTCAAAGGTTAATTGTAAGAGTCAATTAATAAAGCTATAGTTTCCTTATAATTACTGTTTAATTGAGATTAAGAAGTAAGGATCTGTTTCCACTTCCAACAGTTTAGTAATTATATTTATCAATAAACTATATTTTGAACTTGAATTCTACATTTTTGTCTGGTTTGCGGAGGGTATTTTAATTTAGATGACATCTTTAATGACTAATAGGGTGCATAACACAAAAATGACTATTTTTTTTTTTTAAAGAAGATCCATGGACTTTAAAATCCATACACATAGTATGTCTCATGTTTACAAACACGATATTATATTAACTTTAGATTCTGTAAAATATTTTTATACATATTATGTAGCCTTCAAATAGTCAGTTCAATTGTGAGCTTTATTAGGAAAACATCACTGCTTCTTACGTCACTAATGGAAAAAACAGTGTACTGCTGCTGAAGCTTCGCGGTCTCTATGTGAAATTTAAGGGGAAGATGTCTTTGATCAGCGTACTAACCGGCGTAGATTTCCGAAAATTTAATAGTGATGATATGACCTTAAAAAGAAAGACTGGTTCAAAGCGTCTATCATGTGACGTTGATATAGCTCTATGGAAAGGTGTCGAGTCAAATACAATCACAAGTACTCGTGCACTTGCTGCAAAACTGGCAGTATCTAATGACAGCTTTGCTATCTCCATACTATGGAAAAGATACAAAGAAAATGTAGCATAGTGACGCATGAACTTAATCTCAACAAGCTATCAGAAGAATGGATACTTGCCAACTCCTCATAAAAAAGTCCATCTGACATGCGCTTCTACAAAAGAAATGTGATGAGAAGAAGCTAATTTATTGGCCGAATCTTGGTCAATAGTTGGATCGTGTTCAAACGGTATTTCCGATTGGTGAAACAGGGTAATTTGTGAAAAAGTTAATGTGCGTTTTTTTTTTCTGGAACTATGAAGGAGAAGTAATTCATCATGAATTCGTTCACAATGGAAGCAATTTTAATAACTTCCCCGAAGTTTAAATTGGAGTGTAGGAATTTTTGTAATGCCAAAACCAAGAAATGATATCAGCGTGGGATCCAACAGACACTGGTAAAAAGATGGCTTAAAACAATCACAGTGGGATATATTTTGAATATTAATAAAAAATTCATAAATGGTAAAAAAAAATTGATTTTTTTATTGTAATACGCCCATTTTTTTTATTGCTCCTTTTCGATTTATAATAGTTGTACTTCTATACTTCTTATTTCCTCTTACATCTTGTAAGGGAAAATATTGTGATCATAAACATGTTTTGTATCCCCTTTCAAGAAAACAATGTATTTACAAGTTATACAAATTAGTTTCTCTGTCCCTGTAGGTCTCTCTCTTTATAACTATCTCTCTCTTTATTTGCGTATATATATACGTGCGTGTATGTGTGTAATTTATTTTAAAGTGATTATGGGGAAAAGGAAAGCATTAGGCTCCCCTAATGGAACCCCCAATGCTGTGCTATTTTATATTATTATAAAGCTTTAACACTTGTATGTAATTAAAATTAAAGCGCTGCCAAAATTTTGAGTTTAAAGAAGACACGATTCACTAGAAGTGTGACTTAACAGATTTTTTTTCATATGTTGCTATTTTACAGACTAATTATTTAGGTTACGATCTAGAATGGAAGCTAAGTAAAGGATCGTGTACACCAACGTCTCCATAAAAGTATATATATAATTATATCCAGTGAGCAATACCTGAATAAACAATGTAAAAACCACCAACACTTTACAAAACAAGCACGGAACCTATATCTAATTAACAAAAGAGATCCTATAGGCAAAAATAAAATCGTTATCTTTTCATTGGGGTATACACATTTACAATACAAAATAAAAGTAAAACAATTAAGTCTGTAACTTAGTAGCAAAATTGTAAAAACTAGAAAAATACATAAAAAAAAAATCTTGCGGAGGGTGTCTTTGATTTTTTTAATTTAAGGCGTCTCAACATCTATGGTCATTGGCGCCCGGAGCTTTCTCAGTGCACTGCCGGCCACCGGACAGTGTTCTCTCGATACAGACAACATTGTCCATCACCGGGCAGTGAGCTCCAGCAGAGAGACTCCTAGAAAGAAAAAAGCTAAGAGTAGCACAGCTGGACTCGAACCCGGGTCTTCCGCGTAGGAGTCCAGTACTCCAACCACTCAGCTATTCCCTTCCCTTGCCTTTGAATTACTATAGAGGCTAGGCCACCATATAATAATACACAAAGTTAACAACAAACGATGAGCATTTAGCTTTGAGGAAAGACTGAAGTGGGTCAAGAAGGCCGAAAGGTTGTAATGAAATAAAGTGGAAACTTGGAGACTAAATTATTATTCGCTAAATTATTATTAAAAATACCCAGTTAATTTTTTTTTTTTTTCCAGTGTTTTCGACAAACAAACAAACGGATTTTATGTAAACTGATATCAATATATATTTTTTTTTTTCAGATGGCCGATGTCGCAGTGGCGAAGAGGAAACCGCTGAACACATAGTTTTACACTATGAGCTCTATGAAGATCTCCGCACAAACTTGTGGCGAGTAATTGGATTTCATGTTAACCATAGCAATGACACTCTGCCCTTGCTTCTGGAAAATAAGACGGCATATAATGCCTTCAAAATGTTTGTGGAATGTCTGCTCTATCGCGGCGTATGTCTTGGGGCTTTCCCCATGGGCAGGCGGAGTGAATGTTTTGTGTGATAGTAATTTATTGCTTGTCTGTAGTCTATGTGCGTTAGATTCGGATAGCTGTAGAATTTTAGATGACCTCTCAGGAATATCGAGTACTAAGAGGTTCTTTAGGCTAGTCTTCTATGGATGTGCAAGGTATGACTGTACTTATTGACGGTGTGAGGTTTGTATGTGTACTAAGTTATATTGTGGTTAGTCTAGTATGCTTTAGTTTTTATGTTCGTTTATGTGCACTTTTGAGTGCCTATCACTCGTTTATTTAGTGATTTATGTATATATAGAAACGGTTCTGTTTATAGTAAAGTCGATTGCGATGGATGAATAGTTTGTGGGCTGGGATGAGCGCGAGCTCAGTACGCCCTGTAGGCTGTTTTGAAAAAAATATATATATATTGATATATTACAAAAAACTATCATTTTTTTTATTTGCAACGTTTTTCGAAAAGTTTATTTTATAGGAATTCTGACGAATATTAGACGCCAATCTTCCCTTAAAACCATCATTAATTATATATTTCCCAAGCTGTATTGAAGGATTGTAAAAATCCTTGAAATTTGAAGAGAAGTAGTCAATTAGAAGTATGGGAATTGTTGTAAGAGAAAAAGATTTATTGTAATATTTCACACCAGATCTGTATAATATAATATATAATATCACAAATATAGTGAAGATAAGAATACTGTTTGCATAAAACTTTCTGTTGCTATCTGTAACAACATTATACGATATTGTAATAAATATGTATTGCTTGGAAACCTTTCTTGTATTCCTGTTGAACTTATTCCTAAAGCCAACAATATGAACATAATAGCATTCATAACACATCCGCAGATCTTAGAACAGCCCTACTTTTATACATACATAACTATGAAACCTTCAATGTAAAATATCCTACAACTTCCTGTATTTTTTTCTATCTCTAAAGAGAGAGTGTTGTTGCAAGGTTGTCAAATACATGTTAGAAATACATACATTGAGGTCGTTTGAGTACGAAAACAATGTTTTTAGCGATTGGCCTGGTATGTATGTGTGTAGGAATGTATCAACACAATAGCTCCAAAAATCTTAATTATTATATCAAATTTAATGAAATTCGTCGGTGTTTTTATGGAGAATATCGCAAAAACTAAAAGAAAACAAAACTGTTTAGTAAAAACGCACTTCCGGCTTATTAAATTTCTTGAAATTCGGAAGTTGGGCAATCTATTTATTTTGTAATTAATTTTGTTTTGATAATGTTTGATTTTTAGACATACAAGACAGCTCTACACACAACATTTACATTACACTTTGTACACTACGCAAGATATATTTCTGCCTTGAAGTAGATAATAAATTTATCAAAAAGTTGGCAAGAATTCATCTTGTTTAATTTCAATAATATTAAAAAAAATGTAAAAAATGTACGAGTAAAATAAGCTTATTAATAGCTCTTCTCCAATTTCATATCTCTACTAATTAGACTAACTAACATTTGGCTCTCTGAGCTCTGGCAATTTTATTTAGACCAACATATACTTTTATCGATGATTAAAATCAATTATCGTAGATTGATTTTCATTTCCCAGCTTAATGAATTTTCAATTTAACTCAAGATAAAACATGTTTATGAAAATTCGATGTTTTAAATTCACTTTAATTGACTTTAATGGTAGCGTAGTGATTTTCAGAAAGGAAAAAAAATGCATTAGTATGATTGGTACGCTACTAATTTGTCAAATATTAATTAATACAATCTTTGATCCTTAAATAACATCGCAATTAAATATGTTTCATCATTATATCTTTTAATATCTTGTGAGAAATTAATCAAGGAAATTCCTAAAAGTAAATTAAAGGGTTGCAATAAACGGGAATATTTATTAAATAATTGGTATTGATTTCACGGTTTCGATATTTTGGTTTTCAAGATAATTATTCTATTTCTATTTCTAAACCTAAAAAACGAGCTATATGATTCCACCGCATTGCAGATAATTAAAACTATAATATGGTAAATGCTACTGATAGCATCTTTTAAGGTTACATTTTCTTTTAAAACAAAACTTCTAAAAAAATATGCTAAATATCCATCCCTTCTCCAGCCGTTTTTAAAATCGGTGACTAACCACACTATCTGCGAGAATACACGGAAACTTAATATTCAGTTCACTACATTTATGTTCCGATTTCTATGGATATTGTTAGCTACAAAGTTACAAATGCTTTTTGTAACCCCTCTGTTGGACAAAATTTATACTAACATAACAAACTAATAAATGTTTAATTAAGTTAACAACTTTAGAGCAAATATTTGAACGTATTTAAGAAAATAATTTTAATCTGAAAATTCCATTAAGAAAAGTGGTATCAATTTTCTCGAAACTCAGATTTCATTTTTCTTAGTATTATACAGAAAATTGTACCATATCAATAAATAATTTTTTTTTTTAAGAAATGAATGTACCAAATGAAGTTGATAGTGGTACAAATTTATAGTGTAGAAAAAAAACAACAACAATAATTTAGTACTTCCGGTTGGCATACTTCCGAGTTCTATCAAATCTCCTTGCGTAATCTAAATGAACTGTAGAGTTTCAATTTAAAGTGATTTTTGTTTTATTAGATTAATTTTTTTAAAAACCAATTCCCTCCAATCCCCCTCCTCCCAGGAAACAAATTTTCTTTGAAGGAATAAATGAGGATTTTGCAGTTTTAGAAAACGCAGCTGATGTTATAATAAAAATGAGATGAAGGCAGAAGCGATGCTAATAGATTGATATGCAAGTCGAATACTAAGGGTTGGAAAGGACAATACCCAAACCAATAGAATCAAACTCTGGTCTTCCTCAAGAAGCAGCAAGCGGGATAGACATGCACCTGATCTGAGTTTAGGACCACTGCAAATGGATTCTGGAAGTTTTAACCAAATAAGGTGAGAAGCTTTTATAAAACATACGAATAGAAAATAAATGCGTATTTTTACTTTCTCCTAACTCCTGATATCAGGAAGTATTGCATCGTGTCACTTTTCGAAATTGAGATTTCACCGATAATACATATAGGGATTTAATAATAAGGCTTTATATTATAAAATAACTTCTTCTTTTTTCTTGTTTTAATTTAAGGCGCTTCAACATCTATGGTCATTAGCGCCCGGAGCCTTCTCAGATAACTTCACAAATTAACTAATTTATTATAAATGAAAAGTAATACTTGAAATACAACTTCAATAACCAAGAAAGGAAGCCCGGAAGGGGTACCTGTTGCACGCAGTTACTTGAGGAGTAGCGACCCCACGGGTTACCATAGCTTAGTGCTCCATACACTTCGTCAGCACAGTACACATTACAATTAAACTACGTACACTCTAACCTTACAGACAGAGACAAACACAATACACAAACTAGGGTCTCCGTCCCTAGTTAATTGGCGTAAGCCAAGGGAGAAGGAAGGGATTAGAGTGGTAGCACGCTGGACAAGCAACTCGGAGGTTCCGGGTTCGAATCCAGCATGCTACTCTTAGATTTTCTCTTCCTAAGAACCTTCACAACTCACTGTCCAGTATATGAGCAGTGTTGTCTGCAGCTAGAGAACACTGCTTGGAGGCCGGCAGTGCACTGAGAAGGCTCCGGGAAGTGCAATAGATCTTTCAGGTCGCAGTGCGATAATCCCCTAGAACAATCTACAACCAAGAAAGGAACCACAAAGGAAGGTTAATTAAAAAAAAGAAAAAAAAAAAAAAGTGACAACTTGTTAATTAAAGAAAACAAAATAAACACACAACTTTAAAGAAATATCAAGCGTATACTCTTAAGCAACACTGTACAACGGTTTTTTTTTTCTGTCATGGGCTGAACACAACTACTCATCACCGCTCATTTCCCCCTCTACTCTAACAATGCCTATCTTTCCTTCCTTCCTTCCCTCCCTCCTTCTTACCATTACTTTTCTCTTACTCATTCTCTCTCTCTGTACATACATCAGTTTTGAGGTCCCCTGATTATGAAAAAAATGTATTAAGCAAATATGTGTGTGTGTGTGTGTGTGTGTGTGTAGGTATATGAACAAAATATTTCAAAAACGAAAAAAACCGCAGGCAGCTTAAACATGGCAATTCTATCTAGGCACTACCATGGCAATTCTATCTAGGCACTACCATGGCAATTCTATCTAGGCACTACCATGGCAATTCTATCTAGGCACTACCATGGCAATTCTATCTAGGCACTACCATGGCAATCGGATATGGAAGTTTTGAGCAAAATCCATCAACCGGAAGAGCGACTTTACTGAATCTTTTTTGTTTTGTTTTCAGTGTTCCACGTCTTTTTCAGAAACAGATCCAAAGATTTCGTTTAAACTTCGTTTACTATCTTCAAACAAGGAATCCCTATAACTTAATATTTGAAACATTTTCCTAGGAAAACTGTTTTTTTTTGGGGGGGGGAAGTTCTGGGCGGAACAGCAATTATAAGTTTCCCTCTAAATTACCACTTCAATACAATATATGGTCTCATACCACTTATATAATATACAACATACATTACCATTGATAGAATTCCAAATTTGAAGAAAATCGGTTAACCGGAAGTACGTCTTTACTGAATCGATTTTTGAGTTTTTTAGAATTTTCTCGTGAACGTGTTTAACGATTTCCTTTAAACTGTGGTATGCTAACTGCATTTTCACATCACCTATCACTTTTATTTGAAACATTTTATCAAAAAGAATTTATTTTAAATTGTTGCGCGGAATGTATGTTGTTAAACTTCAAATGTTATATGCAGTTGGGTTAGCGTTATTGTACTGCACTCTATTAGACTATAATATAACCAACCACTTCTCTACCTGTCAAAGGTTCTTAGGTTGGTACTTTTCCCCCACCACCTCTATATTTATTTTAGAACAAATATGTATTATATTTGAGTTTTAAAGAATTTTGATCATTTTATATAATAAAAATTATATGCTGCTTCATATCAGCTGAGTTACCATAAACATTAAATGCCATGTAAACAATTACTTCATTATAGGTCACCTTTTGAATTTCAGTATGTTTGCCCAGAAGTTGTCAACATATTATTTTCGGAGCAAGTGGATCATAACCGGCCTGATACATATCATTTATATACTGATGGGTCTAAAATAAATAATAAATGTGGGTGTAGTTTTTATGACCCCCAGAAAAGTAACTAAAATGTTGAAAATAGCTGATGTAGCCACTGTTTATACCTGTGAAATGATTGCCCTTTTAAAAGGTATTAAAATATGCTCTGTTTATTAATGTAGCTGATATAACACTGTTTACTGGCAATCTCAGCGCTCTCACAAAACTGAAAAATATAAGGTATCAGCTTGTGTTAACCACATTGAAACCGAAATAATCTCAATATGGCAAGAATTGAAAAACAAAGGCACATAGGTTAGATTAGTATGGATAAAAGCACAAATAGGCATCAAAGGAAACGAAATGGCTGACTTATTAGCAAAGAGAGGCACAGAAGAAGGAGAACCTCTAGACATTAAGATCCCTTATAAAGATATATTTTCAGTTATTAAAGCAGAATACTTGGCGAAATGGCAAACATCTTACTCGGCCAATGATAAAGGTAAATTTTGTATGTTATTAAATCCAACAGTGGAACGGAAAACTTGGTTTAGCCATTCTATTATGGACAAAAACGATTATGTCGAATTATATGTAGACTCCGAAGTAATCATGGGATCTGCAAAGAATACTTAAATAAAATAGGCGTGGAAAATTCATCTAATTGCAATCTCTGCGGTGAAAACGAAAATCTAGAGCACGTTATCATGACATGCTCGAAGTACGATAGAGAAAGAAAAACATTTTTGGATAAAATCATGACTCTGTCGACTTCCCCTTTAACTATAAAACGGTGTATAAATGTATTATAGAATACATTAAGGTGATCGGTGTCAAAATATGAATGGATTGACAATGAGAGTCAGCTTTATTTCCTACTTCATTTATTCTTTACTTCACTTATTGAATTTTTCCATATATCAGACATATTAGGATAGAAGACATTAGGGATGCGAGGAATATCAAGTACTCCACCCCTGTATATTTATTAGAATAGTGCATGTTAACTTGAGAATGTCTGTATTTATTAGAATGGGTGGTCCAGTGTATGAGAGATAGGATTAGTTTATTTTTAAGCTAATTTATTGGATGAGTGTTGTGAGCGATTGAAGTGCGGGGGATCAATGGCGGCCATCTTCTTGCACCTTGTATATATGTAAATATTGTAAATAATTGGGAGCCACTTGTTTTTAGGACAGGGCGAACCTGAGCCGGAATTGGCATTAGTATGAATGTGTGTGCGAATGCTGTGTAAATAGATGTATATAGGTGCAGATTAATTAGAATTTAGGATTAAGTTATCACGAGGAATATTAAATATTCCCAGATTTGGTTCCTTTTCGATTATCATATATTGAGTGTTTCGAAAGTCACTAATATGCATGATTTAATTACAATTGCTTTTATACATATAAATTTTTATTATAGGTCACTTTTAAATTTTTTAGTAAAAGATTGATTATTTATTTTTTACAAATTTGAAGATTATTCACTCAGTGGTAAGAAGTCGACCCAATTTATCCTTTCGCACATCATTAACATGTTTACAAGTAAACAACACATTAACATATAAATTATACGTTTTTTTTGACTGTTCTACATTTGACCTCTTTGCATTGACTCAAGAAATAGTGTTTTAACATTATTAGGATTGTGTGTTAATAAGATTAATTTAATTTGTTAATAAGAAAAAAAAGTTAACAATTTTAATAATTCGCATATCTTTAAATTTAATTAAATTCATTTTACACACAATTAATATTACACATGTTTGCAGAACAAATAAAGAAAAAAATATAACTGAGTTAGCGTAAAAACAAACAGGTCGTTTGGTAAAAGTGCATTGCAATAAACAACAACGTTCTGTAATATAGAGTAATAGCAGCAGAAACTACAACGGAATGTAAAAAAACAAATTTCATGTGTGACGTATTTCAACTAAATGAGAAATTCCAGCGCAAAATACAAGAAAACAATGCCAGTCATATATTAGATTATTTTTTCTGTTATTTATTTATTTGAAGGAATCAGAATAATTAATACTGTCATGTTTTTTTTAAAGGGATTCCATTCTTTAGAGATATTTTCCATGGTAGCCTGCTTCTTTTTGTGGTCATTGACCGGTTTTTTTGGGCGTTCACAACAAAGCACTTTAAGAACCAGTATGTAAAGTGAATTTGCTCTGTGCAAGTCTATGTTACCACACAGTTTTGTCTAAAACATCTTGATGATGGGAGAAGCCCGAAACCGGTCGGTCGATGACCATAGAAAAAAGAAGCAGGGTATCTCTGATACTCTTTTCTCCTCTGCGAACTCAACCAAAACGATTTCATACTTACACCTTCGCCTGTATGCGAAGGTTACCTGTGATAGGAGTGTTGAGATTTCCTGAGATCGAAAAAGTGTTTTTTTTACTTTCTCTTACTATTTACGATCGTGTCAGATTTTCGATCTTCGACTTTTTATTGGAAAAACACGTTTCGAAGTACCCTGAGACCAAAAAAGTGGTTTTTAGAAAATGGTTTCTCTATCTACTTAAATAATATACGGTGTATGTATATATGTATGTGTGTGAACAGCATAGCTTGAAAACGAAAAATCGCCATCGACATTGCAATGATAACCAAACAACATTCCGTTTGGGTATCGCCACGCTATCCGACAGGAAGTTACCTGTCAAAATTCCTCAACCGCAAGTACCAACTTTACTAAAAGTATTTTACAGTTTTTTTTTTGCGTTTTTTGTCGAAAATGTTTTAAAAATTTTTTATAAACTTTTTTTATCAACTACACATATTGTAAGTGTTTCTTTTAGCTATTTTCTTTAGTTGCTAAGTGGGTTCGGTTTAGATAGAACACACTAAACTTCTAATATCACCAATTTATTGTTCAACGCAATAAATTACAAATAAAATACTTAAATTCACTGTACAAACCAATAAAAGGTCTCTCAGTTCACTTTTTCTTCACATTTAACAAGCGCGCACTCCATTTGTAACGAAACTCCCTCCTCGAGCTGTTCTTCTCCTATTTATACCACTGAGAAGGATCTGGAAGTTTCTCGACCATCTAGGTAGGTCGTTAGGCCGTGGGAGATCGCTGTAGAAGAATCTAGAGGCGACCTGCTAACGCTTCACAGCGGCCACGAGGAGAACTTGAGGTACCTGCTTCTTCCTCTAGATGGCACTAGTGGCTGATTTTTTTCCCAGAAAATTTCCCAAGAAGGCTTGGGGTAGGGATGGAGTCACACTTTCCTATTAAGTGGTATTTTATATGATACTATCATGTAAAAAATATTAATTAGAATTAAATATATTGCCATAAATTCTGAGTTTGAAGAAAAATCGTTTCGTCAGAAGTACGTTCTTACTCAACAGTTATTTCAGTTATCTGCGTTTTCCACTATAAAAACACCAAGGAATTTTATTAGATTTGGTATACTAACTATAAATACTGAGACCTATCGCTATGTTTTGTTTCTTTTTCTTAAGAGAAAGTTCATTTAAGGGGGTTTTGGTGGAATGGTAAAGGTTTTCAGAGCAGAAAAATAGATTTTCTAAGCGTTTATGGGGAACAGCAACCCAACTGGGTTCAGCACTCAAAAGGGATGTCACACCTGAGCGAAGTAAGAAAATATTGTCTAGTAGAATTGACTGGAAGAATTACAAACAAAAGGCGAAGGCCTACAAATTGGAAAAATCTTTGATTATAATGAATTTTCCTATGACTAATTTGATTTGATTATTCTGGATAGAATTTCCAAAAATTATTGAAACAATAAAAATAAAAGAATATGTATACTTGACTATATGGACGGGTCCGCAATGCTTAATAACATCTGGTATTTTATACGTCGTAGCCTTTATATTCATTTTGTTCCTGACTGGTTACGGATTTCCATCCATCGTCAGAGCAAATTCACCAAGTTCGCGTAGAGAGTTCACTTCAACGTAATGTGTTCTTACTACGGATGTTAGGTATTTACATGCTAAATGTTTGGTATTTTATGCTACGACGGATAAAATACCAGAATATGTAGACTTCTATGTTCCTCTTGGTCACGAGTTCCTCCCCCCTCCCCCTCAATATGGAAATCTAAGAAATTGTTAGCAATGAGAGCTGAGTCCAGCTGGATTACTGTTGCCGGTAAATACTTAGAGAAATTTCTATCAGATTTAGCTGTTGTGGTTGGTTCCGCAGAGCTGGAAAGCATCAGAGATATTTTTCCGTGACAGCCTACTTCTTTTTGTGGTCATCGACCGGTTTCGGGAGTTTGCCCATCAATCATGATGTTTTTATCAAAACAGTGTGATACATAGCCTTGCACAGAGCAAATTTAGTTGATATAGTAACTGTATCAATATTAAAGAGTGTAGAATCGTAATATGTATCAATTAAATTTGCTCTGTGCAACTCTATATTATTACACTGTTTGACAAAAAGCATCCTGATGATGGGCTAACACCCGAAACCGGTCGATGACCACAAAAAAAAGAACAGGCTATCATGGAAAACATTTCTGACAATATTTAGCCCAAAAAATAATAAAAAGACATAATATTACTATCGTCGCTGTTTTTCCTTCATTATTGTACACCTAAATAAAATCACAGCCTAATTCCATTTGGAAAAGTTATGAACTTTAATCATATCTTCGGGAAAAAAAATAATAAATTGAAGAAAACAATTTTCAAGATTTTCGGAGAAAAATGAAGATCATGTGGAAATAATTAATGGATAAAAAAAAACTTCGTCATCTTAATCCGGGTGGGGATGTACGGGGGGGGGGGATTCGTAAAAATCGCGAACCATCTAAGAGTTGGAATTGGAATCTTATAAAACAAAAAGTATTTTCCATCATTTTTCCACTCTAATTTATTTTTCATAATTTTTTTTTTTTAAAAAAAAAGGATAATAATAAAAAGAAATAAATTCAAGGATATTGTAAGAAAGTTATGATCACTAATATAGGTAGCTGTTGGTGATTCTGGGTTACGCGTTTGGCTCCTATATGGATTGCTTTATAGCAAACAAATTTCATTTAAACTAGAAAGAATGTTTTAATATTGCTGTGGCTCTATTTTATTTTTATTTTTTATTTATTTATGAAGTGCCCTTTTCTTTCTATTAAACTAAGATTACATATCTAAATTACTTTTCTCTATAAAACTTTATATGAAATACATAAATTTTTAATTAATATGCTGATTTCTTCTGAAACTTTATTAAAAAAAAAAAAGGAATAGTAATAATTTCAACATAATCAAAGAAAAATTTATGTTTATTTATTTTTTTATTTTTTTAATCTCACGGCCTGTAAAATATATCTTTTTTAATAGAGTTGTGTGTGCGGATGTTATTGGAATTGCCGGCGTACTACTCACACATCTACTACATATCTAATGGAGGTTTTTTTTTTTTAAATTAAACCCTGCGGTAGGATGATTTTATTTGACCAACTTTTGCAGTAAGATTATTACTCATCTCTTTTTGCTATATCTTGCTAAATTATAAATAAATCGCATTCTAGCTTCTCTAATTTTCAGGTAAAAAAAAAAAAAAATTGAAATAGGTGGTTAAAAAAAAATAAATAATGACCTAATTTTAAACACTACACGACTTCCTTAATTGCAATTTACACAGTTATAAATGAGATATTTTCTTTAAACTTGCTAAAATGTTTAAATATCTTCAATGTTATAATATACTGTTTTCCCATAAACTGACTGTACTTAATAATTTCAGACCAATAGTGAGAAAGAGATGCTGCTATCTTTTTCAATAACGAACACTTCCTAAATACTCGCTTTTTCCAAAAATGAGATATTCTATACTCTACGACATTTCGCCTATATTCCTAATATGATTTCTGTAATCTATCTCATGTGGAGCTACTTTTTCCCATAGCTTATATCCAGTTTTTCATCGTCTTTCCATGGGGTGGTATTGACTATAATTTTTTTTTAAGTTTATTAGAGTGATGGCATATCAGGCAGGCATATCACACGTCACATTAGTTCCCTGCTATCCGCAAGGAACGCCAAGGTCGTATCTTCAAACGAAGCTAACCAAGGGTTGGTAATAAAGAATCGTCCTGCTTTCCCTATCACCGGTGTCTATATTGAAGGAAAAAAGAATAGTGGACGGCCTATTCTATCACCATCTTCAAGAGCGAAGACACCTTCTGTGCTAACCAGCCAACAACACACATCCAGTCTACACACCACACACTTGCCTATCTCTCATTTAGTTTTCTCTCCCCGTCTCTAAATCTCTTAATTAAGTCAAGTCCTTAGAATTATAAGTATATACGTATATATATATTAAGTATAGTGCTGTAGTCATAACATTTAGTTATTAATTATAACGCCCTGAAACTCCCCACTACAACTAATTCACTAAAACTTTAATTGGTAATTTGCATTTATTTTAGCATTCACTACAGGAATAATTCCAATTTCTGCCCTTTAAATATAATGAAATTTAATTAATGAATGGATAAAACACTCGACCCTTGTACCCTTCCAGGGTGTGTGTGTGTGGAAGCCCAGATAGATTAGCATGTGCCATCCTAGTTCGGGTGGTGACAGATCATAATGGAAAATGATTTGGAGTGGTGCTAATGACCATACAAAGAAAAAAAAACTTTAATGAAATGTGTCGTGTATTTTATTCTACACAGATTGTCTCATCGTCTGAGTGACGAATTTTTTAAGTGGTTAATCAACAATTAAATCTTGCCCATGAATTTTTGTTTTTAAATCGATGAATTAATTAATATACAGACAAAAAAAAAATCTTAATTCCCTCTTAGTTAAACATCTTGACAATCTAAATTTGTTTCAATTTAAAATTTTAATATTCAACTGTTTAACCCATTCCTGCTTTTAGTTTTCTAGAAAAGATTTGTGCCAAAAGTTACGTAGATTTTTAGACGCGAAAATACTTCCTGCCATTACGTTATCTTATCCATAGTAGACGTTATTTTCTACCCTATGTTACTTGTTCACTTTCCTGACAGATATTGTCCATTTCCTTGCTGTTTTCCCATAATTCATCTTTCATATCCACACTTCCTTATTATCTCTGACATATCCAACATTATCTGCCAGTCATCATTTTTTTTTTCTCCCTAAAAAGAGAACCTCTCACGATTTTTTCCTTTAAGAAGGATTTTCTTTTTAACAAAAAATAGTTTAACATCCAATTTATTTATAAGTCTAGAGCACTGAGTGCCACTATAATGTTCTGTCCTAGCTAGCCCATAATAGCGTATCCAAGGCATAAATGCTATGTAGTGACATCTCTCTTACTCTCTCTCTCTCTCTCTCTCTCTATATATATATAGGGGCAAAGAGAGAGGGGCGGAGTAAAATACAAACACATGTAAATAATCATTTTATAAGATATTAAAGCATGCCTACATTAATTCAGAATTAACAGAATTTTTCTAGTACGGTTATTTGTTCACTTGGTAACTAGCGAGTAAACTAAAATTGATAATCCACATTACTCAATAGTTTGTCTGTATTTTCGTATTGTTTCTGCAGGTTTGTAATAGTGCTAATATTGATAGCGGCGAAAAATGAAAGGATAACACTGACACTTTGAATACACAATTTATCTTCTTCTTCTTCTTCTTCTTAATCATATCCCTCCTTCCTCTACCGCCGGGGGTGATGTGAGGATCTCTTTTATAAAACTGGGCCCATTTCGCGTTGTCCCGAACGAGGTTTTCTCTTTTCCCCTAGTGTAATCCACTCTTGGCCAATATATTTTGGATACTTTCAATTCACTTCCTTCTAGGTAAACAATTTTTTTTTTTTTTTTTACTTAAAAAAGGCGACAACCAGAATGGTCTAGTTCACTCTTATTTACTATACTGTTTAGAACTCTTGTTTATTCGTTGAAAGCTTGTTGGTTTAAGGCTTGTTTATAAACTGTTCTTGTTTAAAAAGACTGATCTTGTTTTTTTTTTGTTTTTTTTTGTACTTCCTGAAGAATCATCTTATTTTTTTCACCTGATGAAAACAAACTCCTTTAAGCTGAGAATTTGGGCCTTTTTATACACAAAATCCGGTGAGTTTGGGCGCAGCTTTTAGCTTATCATCTCTCTGCCCACTTAGGCACATTATACTGGTAGGTCAGACAGATACGCACAACATAGCATCTATGGCGCTGTTGTACGGTAGTTGTAGAAAACAAACGATCCAATTGGGGCGCCATTGTGGTGAACACTTACTTCTTATTTATTTCCAGAGGGTAATAAATGTGATGGAAGTAAATATATTGTGAATTTTCAATTTGACAAACCATTTTATTATTCAAACTAAAAGATTCAATTAATCTTTTCTAATTTATATTAATATAGATTTTCCAATTATTTATGTATATAATAAATTACTGGATTGTCAGGGGATAGTAGTAAGTTTAAATAATTTAAACTATATTAAATGATGTAGTTAAATTAGTAAACTGTTTAAAGATGTAAATTAGTTTGATATGATGAACTGAACAAAATATCACCATAATGACAAAACATACTGAGTACGTTATTTAAGTTTATTGTAGGAATACTATTAAACTTTGACAGGAAGTTGACAAAATATGTGACAGAAATGACAATATTTAACTCCTCCTCCATTATAAAACAGATGGAATTCATGTTATTAATTCATAACTATTGTTTCTACTTTTCATGTAAATTAACCCAAAGAGCAGAGAAAATTACAGTTTTTGGCAGAAAGATATTTCTTATATTTTCTCTTTACAAAGAGAAACTATTGGACAATAAATTGTTGATCATAAAAATAACTGTCTATATTTATGTAAATCTATTTAAATGAAACTTTAATTTTTTTAAATTTTTGTTTTGTTTAGTCGGTCAGTTCCGTTTGTACTACAATCATACCGCAAACTAGTGGTCAAAATAATTTCACAGAATCTGATTGTTTATTTACCAGCAATTATGATAAGGATGTAAGCAATATTTAATTTTTTTCTTTCATATGCTTTGTTTATTGAAATCACACAAGTTAATGTTGTGAAGATAACTCATACCAAATTTTTACTCATATCATTAATATCACTCCTAAAAATAAAAATGATCGAAATTCTATGGACAGTATAATTATAATGACTAAAACTTATTTGCATATATATATAATACATACATATATAATTAAGAATTAGTTGTATACTAACTAACTCGTATAGGTACATTTCACTTAAATTCCTCACGCAGGAACTTATATTGTTGGGGAACAATCGTTCCTATTTTAAAATGAATCGAGAGCTACTTTTGATAAATAAAGTTAGAATCTTCGAACCATTACCACCAATATGGAGGTAAATAGAGCACAAGGCAAATTATCATATGGATCGAGGATATGTAGAATGAATGATAAGTTAAGAGCAATCGTGGAAATCCCAGGAGATGGATTTTTTTGGAGACGGTGTATTCGAAAAAACACAGGGCAGACGGGCTTAAAAATATTAAATTAATGGAAGAATTAAAATTAAAAGCTCTTTAAGTAAAGGAGTCCATAATTAGTTGGCATCGATGGCCATGTACAAAGGATGGAAGACATGAGATAGCCAAAGAAAACTATTAAATGAATACAACCGGGAGAAAAAGAGGAAGAGGAAGAACCCCCCTCCCCCCCGAAGAAATTGGGAAGATTATTTTTTGTAGAAATGTATGAGACAGGGCCGATAGATAATTAGGGAGATAAGGGTACAAACCGACCAAACGGCATTGCATTCATGAGTCAATTTTTCTTTTCTTCTTTGATGGGGGGGAGGGGGCTGATGCACTGTGACATTTCGATCTATTGTGCTGTGCTCTCTGGGTACCGCAGGCGGTTTGCCCACAGCATCCGGACAGAACATTCGTTCTACAAAGCCTCCATCAGGTTATTATTATTATTATTTGTCTGTGGGGAGGGACCAAATCCTACGCTATCCGAAGCCCCACTGGCCTCCAAGAAAAACAACAACAAACCGGGTCTAAAACAAATATCCAGACCCAGGTTTAATCCATCTAAGGTTCACCGCAGTCCGAACAAGTCGGACAATAACAATTAAGGGGAAATAGCCTACTCTCTTCCATAGACATCCTATTCCGACCAAAGGTCCTAAACCTAATTT
Source organism: Triatoma infestans (assembly GCA_011037195.1). Lineage (NCBI taxonomy): Eukaryota > Metazoa > Arthropoda > Insecta > Hemiptera > Reduviidae > Triatoma > Triatoma infestans. The sequence goes on from JAAEAF010000065.1 coordinate 136,188, forward strand.
CCTCACAACCAAGGCAATCAGTTATAAGATGGATGGGTGTTTCCAACTCCCTCTCACAGACTCTACAAAATGGATCCGGCATGAACCCCATTATGTAGAGATGTCTCCTTAAACCACAATGTCCAGTAAGAGAACCAACCAGATGCCCGAGAGAGCTCCGTGAAACCACAGGAACGTCCATAAATGGCCTTGTCCGGACCTCCGATGAGCATTTTGGGCTGCCGAAAACCAACTGAGCTCATCCGTAAGGATGAATGCTGTGAAGCTGTCTATGTCTGTAAGCTTGACATGCCAATGTGCCAGAAGACACGCCAACAGCAGGCTCGGGACCAATGAAAGGAAGACAGGCGCCTAATCCATCAGTTTAAGATCCCTGAGGAATCCTAATGCGCTCAGGTTCTTGAATCTTCTCTGAGTGGCAGCCTCGCAGTCTGTTAGGAGAACTAATGGAGTTACCTCCAGCTCCCCTCAGAGTCTGCATGAGCTGTCACTTTCCAAACCCAGCTTCATCAGGTGTCCTCTGAGTCGGCAATGCCCTGTGAGAAAACTCTTAAGAACGCGGAGCTTATGAGTTACTTCGCGCCAAAACAATTAATACTTGAATAAAATGCATAATGTAATCTAATAAATTAAAAATGATAGTTACCGATTGGGGGGAGAAGTAGAAAGTAAATTTTTATTTAAAAAAAAAAAATTATAACACATCCAAATACAAGAATTTAATTCTATCTACAAATAAAATCATTTATAAAAAATAAAAATTTTGAGATTTTTATGATTTCATATTTCTTTTTATCTGATTCTATAAATGTTCAAAATTATTAATAAATAGATCTATTTTTTTTTTTTCACTTGAAATATAATTTACAAAGTAATTGAAATCAGAAAAATAATTCAATCAGTGACCTTCTTGGTGCAGTTTTTCTTTGCATAAAGAATTGACACATTAAGTTGATAATTTGAAACATTTATGCGAAATCCAAGATACGGATTTTTTTTTTTTTGACTTAATTGATATCTTAATTGATTGAAAATTATTATCGCTAATGTATTGCTTTCATTTTATTATTATAATAAGTGTAATTCTCAAGCAATCTGTTTCAATGCCAACTAGAAAACACAATTTATTAAATAAAGCATTACATATTGATGGCACAATTAAAATGTAAACAAAAACATTGATTGATTGATGAGAATGAAAGGTTACTCAACTAAGCTCGTTACCTAGGCTTTTGCGCATGCTACTTAGAAGACTTTTTCTATCAAGTTTAAGCTTTACAAAAAAGAGACCGCGCTTCAATTTGACCAATATTACATATTTCATGATTTAAAAATAAAAATTAAAATAAGATTAAAAAAAAATCTGGTGTGAAACACTCATACGACCTTTCTTCTCTTACTACAATTAATACAATTTAATTAACAGATTTCCAATAAAATTACAGTGCAAACAAAACGTTGGTTGGGCTGACCATAAAATTAGGTAGATTAGTGGCTATACGCATATATATCTGAGTGAACATTGTGGTGGCCCTCTGTTACTAATAAAGCTTGTAGTTGCAATTTATATTTAAGCCCTTCCAAAACACTTAACATATCATTCGATTTAAAGAAATTCAAAATCTATTGTCTAAAGTAGCTGCTTGCTGTTTTTTTTTATTTTCTTCAAATTTGGAATTCTATTAATGTTTCTAATATATATTAAAATTATAAAGGTGGTGGAACCATATCGTATTAAAATGGAACTTTACAAGGAAAGCTTAGAGATAATGTATCCCCTCTCCCCAGAATCCCCCAAATAATCAGATTTTCTGGGAAAATGTTTCAAGTTAAGTATGAATTTAAGAAGTTTTTTGGAGCCGATTTTCAATAAATAGCAAAAAAGAAAAACTGGAAGACACTATTCAGTAGCTCGCACTTCCGGTTAATGGATTTTGCGGAAAAACTTCTGTCAGATGCGGTGGTAATACCTAAATGAAATTTGAGAGCTCCCTGTGATTTTTTTTTGTTTCACTCACCTCACGCCCATTCAGACCCTTTGATAAAAACATTTTTTCGTCCTCAGTGTACTTCAAAGCATGTTTTCGGAGAAAAGTACATTTCGAAAATTGAGCACGTAAGAGAGAGTAAATAAAACTTCAAAATTTAGGATGACAATATGGTGAATGGACCACGCTCTTCCAGACTGAGGTTTATGCTATTCATTGTTGTATCTTGGATGAGAGGGTATGTAACAGTAACTTAAAAGGTGTTTGTATCTGCTGGGACAGCCAAGCTGCGCTAAAGGCGCTGAGTTCATGTGTCTTCACTTCCAGATTGCTGTTAGAGTGTTCTATAAGACTGGAAGAGCTTTCTTCTCTGAAGCATGTGCTTCTAGTCTGGGTACCAGGTCATGGGAATTTTTGGGACTGAGGAAGTGGATAGGTTTGCCAAATTAGGCGCCTCTCTCCCTTTCATTAGTCCCGAGCCTGCTGTTGGCGCGTCTTCTGGCACATATCTTTCAGGCTTCCAATCATGGACAGCTTCACAGCATTCATCATTATGGATGAGCTCAGTTGGTTGTCGGCAGTCCAAAATGCTCATCAGGGGTCCGGACAGAGCTATTAGTGAGACGTTGCTGTGTCTTTCACAGAGCTTTCTCAGGCATCTGGTTGGATCTCTTACTGGATATTGTGGTTGAAGGAGATATTCTACGTAATGGGCCTCATGCTGGATCCATTTTGTAGAGTCTGTGAGACAGTGGAGGAAACACTCATCCATCTTATGACAGATTGTCTGGGTTGTAAGGAGATTAGGTTCAGGACCTTTGGTCGGAGTAGGATGTCTGTGGAAGAGCTTAGGCTATTTCCGCTTAAGATTATTATCCACTCTTGTTCGGACTGCGGTGAATCTTAGATGGATTAAACCTGGGTCTGGATATATTTATTCTAGACCCGGTTTGTTGTTGTTTTTCTTGGGGTAGCTATATGGGCCCAGTGAGGCTTAGATAGCGTAGGGTTTGGTCTCTACCCACAGACAAATAATAATAAATAATGGGATGACAGTAAATGTGTCATCAGAAATGTTTAATTAAACATCGAAGTATGAAACATTTTCTCGATCTCTATTTTCTCAAATGAAAAATCTACTACCAAATGAAAAATTTTTTCAAACTTGAAATGTTCACTATACACTTAACGTATTTCATATACGCATATATTGAAATTGTATATTAATGGGATGCGCCCCTAGAACCTTTTAAATTCAATTATCTTTCGAAAAATATTTTTATAAATTATATACTTGTAAATAAAGTGTAAAGAAAGTGGGTGTATTCGATTTCGAGTTTTTGAAATATACCCTCACAGATACATACACACCCCACATACACACATACACAGAAGTTTAATGGACTTCTATTCATATATCGTCATTCACACTGACTCTAAAAATTTACTCTAGCCTAAATATAATTCCGATAATTTAATAAGATCACATAGCAGTAAGAAAAAGTAAAAATATCTGAGTGAATTATTAAAATACTGTTTTCCAATAAATCTAAAAAAATTAAAGATAGAATCATAGAATGCATTGGAATAGGTTGGGCATATTATTAGAGGGGAAATGCCGACATTTCTTTACTTTATTATTAAGTTCTTTCTCACTATATATATAGTCATATTCATTTTTTCATGTGCCTTTTGTTGAAATCTGATTAAATATTTTGCAGTCCTGCTTGTAAGCTCCACTATATTTCCAATGTAAGCCTCAGATGCAATATCTACTTTGAATGTAAGCTACTCATTATGCTAACAGAATAAATATAATTGTTTTTGGAAAAGTAATTATTAAGTCATTATTTCAGAATTTATTTCTCAAAAGCACTGAATTGTATTTACTACACGGAAGTTGTTTCCATGTTTGGAAGGAAATTGTATTTAAAGTGCAGTTTTCTCATTATAAGGAATTTATTTATGAAGGTTTAGAAAATAAATATTAATTAAGTGAGAACAATCCTCCTATTTGTTGTTAGGAACGTCTTGTTTCCTTATTCTAAATTGCATTCACTTAGCTACAACAACACGGCTACACGATGTTTCAGCTAGATTAATAGAACAATAACTTTTAATTAATACCATAATTTAAATTTATGTATAGTACAGTTAATTGTAAATTTGTTCTACATTTAGTTCAGCCAGGATTCTTAAAAAATAAAATGAAAAACTATTATTCATTAGACCAATAAGAATATAATATGATGTAGATTGTTGTAGGGGATTGTCGCACTGCGACCTGAAAGACCTATTGTGGCCCCCGGAGCCTTCTCAGTACACTGCCGGCCTCCAAGCAGTGTTCTCTAGCTACAGACAACACTGCTCATCACGTACAGTGAGTTGTAGAGCCTCCTAGGAAGAGAAAATCTAAGGGCAGCACGCTGGATTCGAACCCGGGATCTCCGTGTTGCTAGTCCAGCGCGCTACCACTGAGTTAATTCCTTCCTTCTCCCTTGGCTTACGCCAATTAACTAGGGACGGAGATCCTAGATTGTTTACTGTGTTTGTCCTTGTCTACAGTGTATGTAGTTTAAGTGTATTGTGTACTGTTCTGACGAAGTGCATGGAATAGTGAGCTGTGGTAACCCGTGGGGTCGCTACTCCCCAAGTAACTGCATGCAACACATATCCCTTGCGGGCATAATAGGATAGTATAAGATTTAGAATTAGATTTAGAAAGTTATGAAAGATACGTGTGAATGAGTGTGGAGGAGCCAATACCGGCCAGGGGTGGCAAATTTTGTCGTACAGGAAGCCTTTCCTGCATATTTTAACTCGGGAGCCACTGACCCTTGGTGGGGTGGGTCTAAGCCGGGTTTGGCAACCCCGGCACCTGTATGAATGTGAGAGTGATTGCTGTGTAGATACTGTGCAGAGTTTTAGCTTAGCATTAAAGGGGCGGGAAGTATATCCAATATACCAAGCAATATAAGTAGGTTACTTCTTATATACTAGAATGGTGCATTTATGGGAATAACGTATTTATTGGTGTGTAGTAGTTGTAATGTGATTTAGTAGGAGATATTAATCATCGTTTTCATAGCGTGATTGTAAATAGCTGGACTTCGAAGCAGGATATTGAAACTGTAAATGGAGGAATTTCCGTGTGTAGAATGTAGCACCACACATTTAGAAAGATTAGGAAGACAAATTGTATGGCTAATGATCAGAGCAATAGACGCTACCATAAAAACAAAAAAATAAAAATAAAAAAAAGAATATCAAAATTATTATTCAATAGATACTTTCTCCAGCAAATAGTGTTAATTCAAAAATATTAACACTATTATAATATAAATTGAAAAATATCTTAGAATTTCATTATAGAGGCGCTGCTCCCGCAGACTTTTTATACATACGATAATTTAGGAAATGTTTCTAATTCAGGGTCCTCACAAGTTTGTCTAGTGGCTTAGCGCACTCGCCTTTCGAGCGAGAATTCAGGGTTCAATTCCCGTGAAGGCAAAGTCGGTGTAGGCCTAGCATCATGGTAAAAAGTGGCAAGCTACAGTTAGTAGCGCCCTAGGTAGCGAAGGCCGGAACTAAACGGCGTGGGAACTGCGGCGTGCTTACCATACGCTCCCCTACTCAAATCGCCGTCCGGCAAGCCTTGACCCTACATGGGCTGTTGCGCCACAGGTTTTTTTTTTTTTTTTTAATTCAGGCGTTCATTAAGAACCAATAGCTACTACTTCTGTCTAGGCGTGTTTTAGATATTTACAAAAAAAATCAGAATCAATCTGATAGGGTAGTCGAATGTTATCAATGAAAATCGCATGGAAAACTCTGGTGTGAAAAACTCACGCGTCCTTCTCTTACTGCATTTAATACTATAAAACTGATAAGCATAAATGGCAGGTAGAATTTGTATATGCATACATTGTAGTTCAGAAAATAGGCCAAAAAATTTGGAAAAACTTAAGTAATATTTAAAATGCAATGTTACAGACAAAAATCAATTTTTTCCAAAAAATAAATATTCACTTAAAAATGATAGGTTTTATATCTGTGCATTCCAAGTTTAAAGAAAATTGTTATAACCGTTTTTGAGAAAATTCAAAAAAAATTCAGAAGCCAATTCTACGTATAAGCCCGATTCTCGAACTTAACCGATTTTCTTCAAATTTGGAATTGTAACAATTTCTAATACACCTCATAAATAGCTGTAAGATATACTATATATCTGAATATTATATAAGCTGTAGAACCATACATTGTACTGAAGTGGTACTTTAAAGGAAACCGCCAGAACCCCAAAAATTAAATATTTTTCCTAGAAGGAAGAATTATTGAAAATTATTTAAGAAAATTCATTGGAGCCTTCTTGTTCGAGTGAATCGCGCAAAATTGAAAAAAAAAACTATTCACAGTAAAGTCGTACTTCCGGTTGATTGATTCTGATCGAAGATATCTTGATGGTAACTAACGGGTTTCTATCAGGTTTGAGCTTACACGATGTTTGTTTTTGAGATATTGAGTTCTCTCTCCTCCTCGCTCTACTCGCTCACTTACACACACACCAGAGCATTCAATAAAAAAAAAAAAAAAAATTCGGACACAGGGGACCTCAAAACATATATTTCCAATGAAAATTGAATTTCAAAAATTTGACAAAATTACAATACTTTCTTTTATCTGCATTAAAAGGCTGTAAAAATATATGGTTAAAGCCAAAACATTTGGACAAAGTTTCGTCATGATTATGAAGATTGTTGAAGAATTAATGTAAATCATTAGTTAGTATAATCGCCGGTTAATCATTAATACAAATCATTCTTTCATTAGTCCGCAAAATGACTAAAGTATTAATTTTAAAAATCTTTAGTCTTGACTATTTATAAGTCATTAAATTTTTATTAATAATGTAATGGCAAGAGAGAGAAAACAGGCCCTCTCTGGTACTCTCTGACTTAAGCAGGCTAGAGTGGGAGAACCTGTATATAAGCCAGTGAGAATCTATCCAATCGATATATATCTATCTATCTATCAGATTCAACCATACATCGCATCGTGTCATATCTCCTCTCCTAATGGCAGGAGAGAGAAAACAGGCCTGGCAAGAGAGAGAAAACAGGCCCTCTCTGGTACTTTCTGACTTAAGCAGGCTAGAGAAGGAGAAACTGCATATAAGCCAGTGAGAATCTATCCAATCGATATCTATCTATCTATCTATCAGATTCAAACATACATCCCATGTGTCATATCTCTACTCCCACCTTTTATTCTATAAAATCATTACAAGTCCAGTGCAGTTTGTGTAAACTTATAGCTATATTATAACAGTGTCTTCATAACTCGTCTAATTAATCTAACCTAACTTCTCTCCTCATCAACTCCATTATAATAAATAATCACTAATCATTAGTGGTAACGATTACTATTATTTTTTGTGTTTAGGTAAAAATTTTTTTAATTTTTATAATTTTTTTTAAGGCGCGTCCACAACTGTATGGTCATTGTCACCCCGGGAGACTTTTCAGTGCATGCCGGCTTCCGGACATTGTTCTCTCGTTACAGATAAAACTGTCAATCGCTGGAAAATGAGGTGTAAAAGGCTCCTAGGAAGAAAAAGTGTAGGGGTTTTTACTAGACTCGAACCTTCGCATGAAAGTCCAACGCTCTTACCACTGGGCTAATCCCTTCCCTACAGGTAATTCCTATAAATAAAAGAAATAAATCCATTTTCTCTGGAAGAACATTTCAAATGAAATTGATAGGCCTTTATATGTACAGTTAGAATAGAAGAGAATGACACAGGAGGGTGGGGACTCAAACCCAGCCACTGTAGCCTACCCGTTGAGGCTTATTGTGCCAACCCCTCAATACCTAGTAGAGAAAGCCCCCCTCTTCATGAGGTCCAGAACCTTCCCCACAAGTCCTTCTTGGAGTACGATTTCCTCCGGTCTCAACTGCCGAAGATCTCGTACCGTAATCTACCGATCGCAACGTAATCAAAAAACAGGTGAAAGGCCGTCTCCTCCTCCTCCTGACCCAGTCTTCACAAGGGCTCCGAATCAACCAATCCTATCTTGTGCAGATGTTTCTTGAACCTGCCATGCCCAGTAAACAGGCCCGTTATCAGACAAATCTGATACCTGCTTAAACCCAGGGTCTCTCTGGTTCCATTTTGCCGAGTTTTGCTCCAGTACTTAGCCTCCAGTGACGTTTATGTTCATTTAGTAAAGTTAAAAAAAAACGCTGCAGTCGTTATTGAAAATATCGTGCAAAATTGAAAAAAAACTTTTAAGGGAATTTACACTAAGTGCATACAGTATATTGTGCATGCAGTATGTTGTGCACCCAGAAATAATGCGATTTAAAAAAAAATATGAGAAAAAGACAGACAGTTTTTTTGTTTTTGTTTAGAGAACCACTTTTTCGGATTCAAGGGTTGCGGTCCCTTGTATTTCCGGTAAAACATTCTTTCACGCAAATTTGTCACGACCATAAGACTTTCTATACCAGCACTATGAAAAAGTATAAATAAACCACCAAACTAAATATCTATAGTACTGAATTTACTGAATGTTTACTTTAAACATTAACTTTGTTACATGTCAACACCCAAATGCCACACTTTTCTATTGTATCATTGTGTTTATGTCACAAGTATAAACCTGTGGACTAAACAGGCTTGGTTTGATATTGAACTTTAAGGTAATGGTTTTGGTAAAACTGGAACACTGAAAGTTTACCGCCACCCGCCGCCAGTCATTCTTCATCTCCTATATATAGTTAATCCAATCTGCTCTCTCCCCAAACCAGCTATATCCATTTAGTTTATTTACAGTCTATTGGTTCTGGACAATATCTGCTTATATGAGATATGCTTGGTAACAATAAATAGGAAAATAGATTAGTTTACTATTGATTTAAACAATAACATTATCACAAGGTTAACAATATGCACCTCAATAGGAATCGTTAACGTTTGAATAGAAATATGAAGATCCAAACAGTTTGAATATTGTTTCTAAAATTACAAGAATGAATTAGTTTAGAACTATTCTTAAGCACGGACTGAGATAAACAGTAACTCAGTATGTGGTCATTTGTTCTTCACAACAATGACCTATTTGTTATGACAAAATATAAGCACATAAAACGTGGAATTTTACTTCTCATATATATGGTATATTTTTACAACCGCTATCACCACATTCCCCTCATATTATGTCGTTTCGAGAGTAATGTTGTACGAACCCTTTTTTTTATTTTCATTTTATTTACCTTCTCATACCTCTCCAGCAAGAAATATTGCGTTCCATATCTTTAGAATTGAGTTTTAGACCACATTGTTCGAAGATATTGATGCGAGTATGTTTAGACTTTTTGTGTAATTCTATTTGATAAAACAGATTTGGAGCTATTAAAAGAATATGATTCTAAAGGTTGCGGAGTTGATCGAGTTATTTTTTTTGTTTTAATTTAATTTAATCCGCGCCAACATCTGAGGTCATTGGCACCTGAAGCCTTTCCATTGCACTGCCAGCCTCCGGGCAGTGTTCTCACATTACAGAAACACTGGCCATCCCCGGTTAATGAGTTGTAGTGGCTTCTAGAGTGATAAAATCTCAGGAATACTGCTGGACCTAAACCCGGGGCCTCCACTGAGCTAATCTTGCCCGTCGAATTTTTTTTCCAAATTTTAATTTTAATCGAA
>JAAEAF010000065.1:147272-167558 GCA_011037195.1 Triatoma infestans
TGATTTGTTCTTGTGATGTGATGTTATGACGGAATCGAAAGGATCACAAGTCAACTGTGATCAAGTTAGCCTGTTCACTAAAAGATTAAAATATAATTTGTTGTGGCTGGGTCCGCAGAGCTGGAAAACATCAGAGATATTATCCGTGATAACCTGCTTCTTTTTGTGGTCGCTCAACGACCGGTTTAACAGTGCCAATTCTTTCACTTTGTTCTACACACAAAGAACTATTAAAAAAAAAAAATAGTAAGATGGAATGGGTAATTAATTATCAAAGTAAATCTCATTCAAAAATATAATTTAAGTTACACATCTCTACTTATTGGATATTTCCACTTTTTAAAAGGAACAATGTACACCAGCCTTTTAAAAAGCGAAAAACAACGTGTGTTTACCCACTCAGGTATCAACGAACACCCACTTAACCTAGTTAGGTCCTAATAAAAACACTTTCTAAAACCAGTGTATCAACTAAATTTACTCTGTACAAGTCTATGTTATCACACTGTTTTGACCCAGATGATGGGCGAATGCCCGAAACCGGACGATGAGCAAAAAAAAGAAGCAGTCTATCACGGAAAATATCTCTGACACTAAATATGAATATAAAGAGATCCGTTATAACTCCACATTCACCATACACAAAAAAACAAAAGTAAAATCTAATAAAACTGATGATGCCATTTCTGCGCGAAACATTTATGGGAAATCAGGAAGATATGGAAAAATAAAATGAATTTCTCTTTTAAAGTAGGAAAACAAGCCTATTTCTAATTATTGCCCACCAAATTCATTTGTAATACAGAATGTACATGAATCCAGTTTGATTTAAATTAATTTGATTCAGTAATCTTTAAAACGTCATCTTTCTCTCTAAATTTTTAAGGCATAGCATTTGACTGAATTTTAGCGAATGACGATTTTAATGCATAATAAAATATAATTTTAGAAAAATGATGTCAGTCAATTTGTTGATCATTTAATTAGTGTATGACAATTACTGTCTTGGTTTGATTAATTAATTAAATATAATTAATCTTGTAGGGGCGGGTGTTGGTGTATTGGTTATGAGCATGGACTTGTAAGTGGGAGGACCCCAGTTCGAGTCCAGCGTATAGCTAAATTTTATATTTGTTTAAAAAATATTAATAGTAAAGTAAGTGCTTCCGCCCCCTTCCACGACACCTAATTTGGTAGTTGGACGTTAAGCCCGCCTGAAAAAATAGGCATTACTTTACTTTACTTTACTTTAATTAATCTTGTAATTAAGGCATTTAACATATACTCGTAAAATGTGCATAATAAATTAGTTAGCAATTATGGCATTCGTTAAGTAATGATTAAAATATAGTTTTCCTTTATTGCCTTGTTTATTTAATAATATTTTGTATTGTTTTTTTTATTTTAAAAATAATAATAATTTTTTTTTTTCTACAACTATTTTATAAATGGAAGAATTTAGCCCAAAATGCGCATGATTGAAACATCACATTCTGTCGATAGACCACAAATCATAAATCAAACTTTCAATCACGCTTTCTCTAACTGATAACTTCAATTCCTGTTATATATTTTTCATTTTGTAATCTAAAGGATATTTGCATTTTACAAGGGTTATTTTAGTTGTATCGGATTTTCTTTTTTTCTGTTTAATCATCAAAAAGAAATACACAAAAATATGATATTGATAAAGTATTAAAATAATTAATAGAAGATTATTTTAATTTAAAAATAAGATCGAAATTATATAATTTTTTTCTCTATCTACTCTAACTTTTTATAAAAAAAAAGAAGAAAAAATCTACTTTCACAGAATTGCTTTACTATAATTCCCAACATCCGACTGACAATGTTTCTTCCAATTTGTACTTCAAAAATATTTCAATACACGATGGAATTGTACATTGTCCAATTGTAAAATGGATCTGTTTACATTGGATACCCCAGAGATGTCTAGTAGGTACGTGGGCGAGGTGAAAAGTTCTCGGCCCAGTAGTGAAAATGAGTTTTTTTTTATTATAAAAATACATTTATTTCTCAATGTAGTCTCCCTTTACACTTTGTCCAACGTTTCTCCAATAACTGAATTCCGTCCTTGAAGGTCTTCAAAATATCCATTTACCGCTGCTATCACCTCTTTATTTGACCCAAAACGTTTTTCAGCCATAAATATCTTAAGGTTTGGGAATAGATGAAAGTCAGAAGGAGCCAAGTTTGGCGAATAGGGAGAATGTTCTAACAATTCATACTCAAACATTCAAACGCCTCAATTTTCTCATTACCAAAGCGCCTTCGTAGGCGGGTGTATTGTTCTGGTAAAAGAGGGTTTTTTTTCTTTTGCAAACCAGGCCTTTTCTCTAATTTTTTCTTGTAACTGGTCAAGAAGATGTGTGTAGTATTGCCCATTAATTGTTTGACCCTTTGGCAGGTAGTCAATTAAAAGAATCTCTTTGGAATCCCAATAAACACTAGCCATAACCTTTATCCAGCCGATGCAATTGTCTTTGGTTTAATCGGTGCAGAGCCACTGGCTTCTGCCCATCGCTTGTACTGTTGTTTTGACTCAGGTGTAAAATGGTAAACCCACGTTTCAGCCATCGTAACAAATTGGCGTAGAAAATCGGTTGGATTATTCTTAAAACGGCACAAATATTGCTAAAAGACTCGATTTCTCAATTGTTTGTGACCAGCGTTTAACAAAGGCGGCACCCATGTTGCACAAAAGTTCGTTGTGTAAAATGTGCCATACCCTTTCTTCTGAGATGCCTACAGTCTTAGCTATCTCATACACCTTTAATCGTCGATCATCTAGAACCATATTATGTATCTTCTCGATATTATCTTCGGCAGTTGCAGTTTTGGACCATCCTTCACGTGAATTATCTTCAATTAATGTACGGCCACGTTTAAAGTCAGCTGCCCATTTTTTTTACTGTGATAACGAAGGTGCAGACTCCTTATACACTTTCATTAACTTTGAATGAATTTCTGTTGCCGATAAACTATCCAAAACCAAGAATTTTATGACGGAACGGTAATCAAGTTTATTTATTTTGTCAAGGAAGGGAACAGCTAAGTGGTTAGCGTACTGGACTCCCACGCGGAGGACCCGGGTTCGAGTCCAGCTTGTGATTTCTTCTTCCTAGGAGCCTCTACAGCTCACTGTCCGGTGGACAGTGTTGTCTGTAACGAGAGAAAACTGTCCGGAGGCCAACAGTGCACTGAGAAGGCTCCGGGCGCCAATGACCATAGATGTTGATGCGCCTTAAATTAAAAAAAAAATTAAAATAAACAAAATTTATTTGGTCAAAAACATCCAACCCGCTTACTTTAAACAGCCGTATAAAATCTATTTGACTGATCAAATTCACATTTGGTATTTACTTTTGCAACAAGTGTGCCAATAAAACAAAACAGTAATTTCATTTGTAGCATCTATGGGCTAGACCGATAACTTTTCACTTTGCCCTAGTAGCGGACGGAATTGGATTCCATTGGGCCTATGATATGTGTAAGAGAACGAATTCTGTTTGGAAATTCCACAAGCTGCAGGTGATGGGGGCAGTTATGCATCTTCACTATGACACCTCTACGAAATAAAATCCACTTCTGGCAGGCCTTGGCACTTCTTGGCTGTTGGCTAAAGGGATCATTCAGCACTTTGACTTCCTTACGAGCCTCTCTAAAATTAAATTTCTCGAAACAATATTTCTAAATAAAAAGAATAGGCCTGATTTATATGGTAGATTAAAGATAATCGATATTGTGAAGATGAAAAGAAAAATTCTGGTTCATCATGGCTGCTGCCTGCTTTACCCACCCGTAGTAAAAGTGTTTCAGTTCTGAACAAACACACGCACACACACCTATCCCCAAAAATTGTTTTCATTTTTCCGGTATCTTAAAGATATGTATTTCTGGTTAAAGCACTATAATCAGACACAGAGAAATATGTCCTCATATCTCTGAGAAAATGGCGAAATATTATAAAAATAAGTCTGTTTGAAGTAAAGCCTTCTTAGGTTTTCTCTCAGAATTCTTTACTTTTTATCTGATAGAAAAATAAATAAATAAACTGGTTAATTTACTGGAAAGCTCCATTCAATTTTGTATATTATCTTCTTTGTAGTAAATCTAGGGTATTTTGTCTCTTCAACTTTTTGTCCAACCGTACTTTTTTGTACTATGAAAACATGACTAAAATTTTGTAGGTACTCTATGCTAGAATTCTGAAACAAAGCCAGCCTACATTCCAAACGTAATAACACCAATTCTATCAAATTATGTTTTCGTTCCAAATTCAAGAGATCTAATTCTGTCAAATAATTTGGATTTGTCTTCGGCTTAATATTGATTTAAAAATACTATATTTTTACTACATCATACAAATATTCGAAAAGTGTAAACCAAAAAAATGTTATGATAAAATTTAATAAATGTAAATAATAAGCAATAAGCAATAAATATATGAAATATGTGATTTGCATATATCGAACGGATTCCTGAGATTCATCGAAATAATAGTTTTGTAGTAAATTTGCATCATCGTTACAGAGTCTCTGCAAAGTTACATATTTTAGTTAAATTCCATTAAATTTATTGACATAATATCTATTCTATTAAATTTAATCCTAAGACCCCATCTGCTATAGTTCATTTTATTACCATCGAAGCAATCGATATAAATTTATATTTATGAGCAGATTCAGTGGCTACATAAATATTTATATAACAAGTATTGTTTAAACAATTAAACTATAAATTACTAATTGAAATACATGACAATAACAACTTGTTATTAACTGAAAAAATGCCTGAGGAGTACTCATCATTCTGTGTGTGTGTGTATGTATGTATGTATGTATGTATGTATGTATGTATATGAGAGAGAGCTTATAGATATATATTTTTTAATTACTTCTCAAATAAAGTGAAAATCAAAATGAATTACTGAAAAGGGTCATTTTTAGAATACACCTATCAAGAAGATTTTAAAATCATATCAATTAATATATAGGAGGACTTCAAAAGTTAAAAATTAATTTTTACTTCCTCTTACTGCTGTTAGTGGAAGTATTGCGTTCACGCCAGATTTTCGAAATTGAGTTTTCACCGGAAATACAAGTTTTGAGATCCCTTGAGTCCAAATAAATAGTTTTTAGAAAATGTTCTGTATGTTGTGTGTGTGTGAAAAGAATATCTCAAAAACGAAATGTTGCAGAAAGCTGAAACTTAATATATCGTTTTAGGTATTACCAACGCATCACACTCGAAGGATTTCAGGCAAAATTCCTTCAATCGGAAGTGCCACTTTACTGAATATTTTGTTTTAGTTTTTTGTGATTTTCTCGAAAACGGCTCCAACTATTTTCTTTAAACTCGGTATATCAACTACACGTACAAGAAGCTACAACTTTTATTTGTAACATTTCTCCGGGAAAATGCATTTAAGGGCACTATTTGGGGAGGGATAGGTTTATGTTTTCCTGTATTGTAGTATTTCAGCTCAACAATTTACTATACAATTCTGCCAACTAAATAATATTAATTAGAATTTTATATAAGTTGCCAAAATTCCCCGGTTTGAAGAAAATCGGATGACCGGAAGTGCGACTTTACTGAATAGGTTTTTCAGTTTTTCAGTTTTTTGTGATTTTCTCCATAAAAATGCCGACAGTTTTAAACACTAATAAGTATTGTAAGTGTGAAGAAAATTTGCCATTTCGCAGTAAGAGAAAGTCGTGTGTGTAGTGTTTAACACCAGATTTTTTCTTTATGCATAAGTGCATCAATCCTATTTAATCTCTCTATCACTCTTTATGACACTAACATCTTAATAATAGCAATTGACAAATTTGCCGCAATTAACAATTTTATTAATTTATTTGTATTTTAAGGTATGTGGTTCACGTTATTGAAAAATAAAAACAAATACGAGTGAAATGACATTCATTTTATTTAAAATATATTTCATATAGTATTTTTATTGTTGTTTTAGTTTTTATTGATTTATTTGTTTTTATATATTATGTACTTTTATTATTAGACCTTATTATTACCTATAATTGTGAAAATATTTATTATTAGTTTAATAATGTTCGTTTTATTTTAATATTATGATAATCTTTCGAGGAGATGGTAACCATATTGTGAAGAGCATTCTATATTATTTATTTTCCATAGTTAATATTAATTTATTTTAATTAATAATACATATAATGATTATTTAATAATATTCTTAAAAATTTTAATTTATTATATTCTTTTCAAGATCTATAAAAAAATTAAGGAATAAAGCTTAGAAGGAAAATAGAATTACTTTGTTTTTGTTTTTGTTTTTTTTTTTTTAATGTAAGGCACTAAGTAGACGGAAAAATGTTTACATTTTCCTAATAAAAAGAGAGCACCATTAAAAGTAAAAACTGTTGGGAAATAAAGTCTTGACAGTGTTTAGGGAAACTGTAGACAAGAAGACAATAATTATTGTTCTACACTCAGTCTTATATATATATATATATATATATAACAAATGCCTTTGTCATTTATGATAGTATTAAACAGACTTTAACTTTGTAGACATCAAATCGTTTTTATTTTCTCATTTCCCAGCTATAATGATTTTTATTATGTATATATATATTTTTTTTTTTGTTTACTTTCTATTTTTCATTGTTATTAATGTATATGTTCATAAAAAATTTTATACTCCTTTGCAGTAAATTATTGAAGAATATGTTATGAAAATAGACGCCCATTTTATACAAATTTATGCTTTTAGTTTATTTTTATTATTGACGTCTGTAATCCCCTCCTCCTCCTTATGTATATATTTTTTTTTTTTTTACAAAATTTGACAAATACAAGGAAATTATGTTACAAAATTTTCTTTTAAAGTCAATCACTGTCATCATCAAATTAGTATACCGCCGTCGATATCATGCCCTCCTTCATTACTCGTACTAATCTGCATTAATTTATATTCTCATAACTCTGATGATACCCTAAGGTCAGTTGTCCCACTAAAAAACCTCTAGTCTAAATCAAATTTAGATTAACTAGAATTTCTGATAATTGTTCGGCAAATTAAAAAAGATTTTATGTTAATTTTTGAAATTATCAACAATGATATTTCTAGTTATAATATGTTTAAACAAATATTAAAAAAATCTGATGTGAAATACTCACATAACTTTCTCCTACTCCAGTTCTCAAAATTATAATTGACAAATTTTATAGTTTGTGTATCAAATTTAATGAAATTCATCGAAAACTGCCCAGTAAAAGCGCACTTTCGGTTTACTAATTTTCTTGAAACTCGGAATTTTGGCCATCTATTTATTTCTAATTAATTTTGTTTGGATGATAGAATTGTATAATCAACTATGATAGCACTTTAGAGAAAAACATAACCCACCCTTCCTTCAAAAGTGCCCTTAAATGAATTTTCCAGAGAAATGTTTTAATTAAAAGTTGTAGATCCTTGTATGTTTAGTTTATATTGGAAGTTTCAAAAAATCGTCGGAGCCATTTTTGAGAAAATCGCGAAAAAGTGAAAAAATCATTTAGTAAAGTGGTAAAGTAAACGCACTTCCGGTTATCCGATTTTTTTCAAACTCGGAATTTCAACAACATATTTAATTCTAATTAACATTATTTAGATGATAGAATTGTTTAATAAACTGAAATAGCACTTTAGATGAAAACTTAACCCCACCCCACCCCTATAACTGCCCTTAAATGAATTTCTCCAGAGAAACATTTTAAATAAAAGTTGTAGCTTATTGTATGTTTAGTTCATATACCATGTTTGAAGAAAATCGTCTGAGCCATTTTTGAAAAAAACGCAAAAAAGAAAAACAACAACAAGTGAAGTGGTACTTCCGGTTGAAGAATTTTGACAGATGACCCACTGTCAGATGCCATGATGATACTTAAACGGAATATCATGTTTCAACTTTCTACGGTTTTTCGTTTTTGAGCTATGCTGTTCAAATACACACACATACACTCAGAGATCATTTGCTAAAAACCACTTTTTTGGACTCAGGGGACCTAAAAACGGATATTTCCGGTGAAAACTCAATATCGAAAATTTGACACGATTACAATACTTCCTCTTACTGGGAGTAAGAGAAAGTAAAAAAATAAATTTAATCTGTAAAATGGTACGTCCGATTGACTGATTTTAACCAAAACAGACCAATTTCTAAAAATCAGACTAAAAGGACGTCAAATGGTGAAAATTTTACATTATTGCAATATTTTCACTTTCAGCAGTAAGAGAAAGTAAAAGAAAAAAAAGATGGGGGTTTCAAAACTCCCAGAGCTTTTTATTATCAGATTATTTTGTCACTTTTCATCATATCAACTCTTCTATACTATGAGTAGCTAGCAAAGTCAATAATTTATATATTTTATTTAGATCTAAGGAGCGGACTAATCAGAATAATTATTACGCTGCCGGAAATTCTTTAATATTCGACAATTCCAGATAAACGAAATGACAAGTTTGGTTTCACTTCTACGTAGACAGTTTTCCTATTCTCTGTTCGTAAAGGAAACTCTCTGACACCTACAATTTCGATAGATTTTTCTAAAAATTGAGTTTCCAAGATATAAAATCTTCTGTGGTTCTTTTAGTAAGAAAATAGTGTTCTTCATAGTTTTTGTTGTTTAGTAAATTATTTGAACATCTCAAAAATTGTCTGACATAACATGGAAATAGAAAGTGATTATTCTTAAAAAAAAAATGACTCCTTAGGTTTTGGGAAAAATTTTTCAGAACTGATTCTAAGATATTTCGATAAACTTCATGTATTACCTGAAATTCTTATAATGCTGATAGTGAAACTCTTCTTGCATACTAGTTTATTTCGCTTTTCCTTTTAATTTTTCTTATATTTACCAATGAAATTAAAAATAAGCTTAAAAGAAATAAAAAAAGACCATTAAAATAATAATTATTTGATGTATTATCTAATATTATTATCTATAAAATGTAATAATACTATAAGGTTTATGATAACTACTTTATGTGAGCATTAACTTATATACAGGTAATAACATCCAAGTCTACGAGAGCCAGTAATTTTCTTTAATATACAGCTAGGCTAGGTTTAAAATAGAGACATAAGACTCTCTATAAAATCTTTTATATTGTTTAAACATTGAAACTATTTTCAAAAACTTTTGTTTATTAATACCCATTTTTTTTTTATATTAAATAAAGTTTAATTTGTATTCCCTTCTTTATTTAAATGAAATTTTAATAATTAATGAATTTCGTAATATTCATTCTACCATATTAAGTTTCGGTTAAAAATGGTAATCTTTTTCTTTTGCTTACAATTCTCTTCTTGATTTCATTAAAATATGAAATTAAAACCAACTCATAATTTGATATAAAGATACATAATTATGATCCATGGCATTTCGAAAGTGTACCTTATTGAAATTTCACTTTGGCGATATTTTCAAAATGAAACACTCCATAATTCCAATGTTGAAATTTAAGAAATTCTTTCTGAAAATAAATTAAGAAAATATGAAATAGCCCATGTCGAGATATTCAATATACAACAATAATTACATTCCATAGTTATCCAATTATTGGAAATCATGGAGAAGAATAATTGTGGCCGAATTTAAGGAATATGAACAATGTGGCAGATATTGTGCTAAAAACGATTAAATAGAATTTGTTGATATCCGGTCGAGTGCCAAGGGGAAAGGTATTCAAGTGAAAGTATGCATGACTAATACATGGCCAGAGATTGCAAGAGCACGGCTGAGAGTATTAGTTAGTTGAAGTTAAGGATGTTGAATTCTTCTTCAGTAGAAGAGCAATATCACCAAGAATTAATACACTGTTGATATCAACGAGAATTTCCCTAAAATACCAGCGACTGATTGCTTCAGTCTTTAATGAAGAAATTCAATCTTATATTGAGGGGAGGGATTAGCTAAGTGGTTAGCGCATTCGAACCCCACGCGGAGGTCCCGGGTTCTAGTCCACTGCTACCCTTAGATTTTTTCTTCATAGTAGCTCACTGTTCGGTGATGGAAAGTGTTTTCTGTAACAAGAGAACACTTTCCGGAGGCCAGCAATGCACTGAGAATGCTCCGGGCGCTAATGACGATAGATGATCAAGCGCCTTAAATTAAATTTAAAAAAATCTTACATTGAATATTTAGGATTTGATTTTTATTTCTTTCCGAAGATTGTTTGATTTCTTAATATGTGGCATATGTGGCATAATTTGATTTTTGGAATGCCTTAATGACCTACTAGAATGTTTTTTTTTCTTCACACACGATTTTCCTCATTCTGTATCGTTCAGTTTACAGAGCCTTTATCTAAAGCATAGCATGGTCTTCGGTTAAATTTCTGTTTAAATACTGCCTCAAGTTTCTGAAGAAATCCTTAGTGAGATTAATTATACTCATTAAAATATATATCACCAATTTTATAACAAAGTTTTAAAGTTACATATATATGCTAAAACCGATTGGAAACTAAATTTCATTCACATTAAATCTTGATCACACAAAATAAGATTTATATGGCCGTAAAATTAAAAGAAAGAGAAAAAAAACAAACAATAGAATATCAAGCAAATGGGGGCAAGTGGAAATATGAAATGATTTGGCGAAAAGCTTTGTAGTGGAAGAAAGCAATGAAAATAAATAGTTTTGTAAAATATATTAAATAGTAAATTTACCGCCAAAAAGAGTGTATTTTAGTGTCAGGTACTGTAAATTGGGGTCATTGCTAGTAGGAAAACAAAGGCACAAAATTTAATACAATGCGACTTGGCCAACTGCTTTGTTAGAGAGCATTCCTTAGAACAGTCAGACTTCTGCCTTCAAACAATACAGTCGCAATTCTGCTTCCAAAGCCAGAACACTTCAGGAATCGCTCAGTGCCAATGATAGATATTTGCCTTTATTCTAGATATACTTCTGATTTATAATTGTGATATTGTAATGTGCTTAAATTTGTTTAGAAAATAATATATTTATTTTAAAACCAGTGGTACTCTCTTGATTATTTCTTAATACTTCATTCTCTTTTAAACTTGCATACTTACAAGCCCTTTATTATACAATACCGCTCGTGCTACTACAAATATACATCATCACACCATTACATTACAGCTTCAACCATGACAGCAAATCTCTTACCTAGAAGCTGACTCTGCGGTAAGAGAAAGTGAATAAAGGAGACCAACTGAGGAGCTTAAAGTCCTAAAGAATATGGTGAGTCACTAACTTTACTTTGAAAAATAAATATTTGTCGCTTCTCCAACATTGGGTCTATTGAATAAAAATAAGCAGATACTTTCAAGTGTTTACTTTTATAAAAAGTATTCACTTTTAAGTATAAGCAATTACTTGTTTTCAATTGAATAAGAGCCACCTTTTACTTACAAGTAAATACTGGAAAAATCATCGATAAAATAAGTATTTACTTATAAGCATTTGCTTATACTGTACGCAAACACTGGATTGTCACCAGCCTAGATGGCATGTTCCAACCCACCTGCTCTATAGTCCCTACTACTTCCCTTTCCGTCTGTTTTAGTCTTTTCTTACGTGCGATTATAATTATTATAATATAATTATGTCATCGAGTGAAGAAGAAGTGCATGCCAAATGTGGGAGCCAAAGAATACTTCTTGTAGGAAGGTAATAACATCATAGCGGTGCGATGACGACAGGAATAACACAGGCAAAAGACAAAGCCTGGAAGGAAATTAGAGATGAATTTGTGAAAAATACGGGAAAAACTTCGGTGACTGTAGATCAGCTTAAAAAACATTAAATAATATGAAGACAGATGTGTAGAAAAAAAAGTGGCCGAAATATTACTGGTAACAAGAAAATCAAGCTGCAGGACTGGGAGAAAGAATTCTTAGAACTTTTACATCCCAACCACAATCAAATTCTTAAAATTCGAAAATCTTCTACGACACCTGTTTGAAATCCTGGATCACTCGAAAAACGAAGAAATATTTCCATCTTTTGCCGAGAACTAAGAGCCCCTCCTCTTGTTTCTTCAAAATCACTTAGAAAATTATCAGAATCAACACTTCCACTTGAGAAACGCAACAAACTTTAGAATTATCCGCACTTATATTTTTTCTCTCTCTGTAATCCTTTACCTTTCGTATATTTATAAAGTCAGTCATAGGTAGATTTGAAGCCAGAAATTTTGATTAAAAAATATAAATGCTGCACATTAAGTAACCTTAAAAAATACAATAATTATTTGCATCACAAAGTTATTACTTACCTTTATTCAATCAAAAAAATAGGAGTGTTCACTGGGAAAATTACTTGCGAATTAAGTAATTAATGGAAAAATTTAGAATTTACTTATTTCTTTAAGCAAACACTATGAGTTAAGTAAACACTGATGGTTTATTCAAGTGGTTGTAAGTAAAGACTTATAAAACGCCAAATAAAAGCAAATGCTTATTTTTATTCAATAGACCCATTGAAAGGTTCTCCTCGTTAGCGACACTAACTCGGCGA
Source organism: Triatoma infestans (assembly GCA_011037195.1). NCBI lineage: Eukaryota > Metazoa > Arthropoda > Insecta > Hemiptera > Reduviidae > Triatoma > Triatoma infestans. Next base: position 159,810 of record JAAEAF010000065.1, read on the forward strand.
AGTTAGAACAAACAAGACTTCGCTTTTCATGCGACTCACAACAGCAATGCTATACCATTCACTACGCTACCAGCCAAACAGCTATCATGATCATTATCGTCATCATTAATTGATCGCTCGGTCACACTGTGCTCTCTATATAAATTCTTCTGTCTCGTTCGACATGGACTAAATAAAATTGGTGAGTTTAGTGCTAGTTCTTATATTCACATTTTCACTATTTTCAACATTCATCATATCACATTCAACCATCATTACCGGCTATCTTTACAGAAAATCGAGTTTTCTGAGCTTGTCATACATAACATAAAATAAGAAGTTAGTCTTTTTGCAATAGACGTGAGGGGGAGTAAAGAGGGGTGTTGTCAGAAGAAGGGTTTGCTGCTGGAGAACATCAGACTGGAACTAAATCGCAAGATATGCAGATAGAAACTAGAAAAAAGCCTTTACTATACTGGAGATATCTCGCTGATATCCTCTACTAATATTTGTTTCCAATATTGAAATTGTTTACTTTACACGTTGTTTGTTGGATCTTATTATTCACAAGCGCACTCCTAGTTGATAACGGTTATGTTCATCAATAAATAAAATGTATAATAGATTCCAAACCGGAGCCCTCTTCATCTTCCCGCCTTCTCGGTTTTTCCGCACTTTCTCAATTTCCGTTGCTACAAATTTTTTTTTTTTTAAACTAAACATATATCAGGTATCGTCGGCCTGAAGATGTCCACCCACTCTTGTAACTGTCTTATTTTTTTTAGAATTGTGAGGTGCGGTTTGTTTGATTTTATTAAATTCTATCACAATTATAATTTTCAGATCGTTTTGTGCAAAGTGAATTGATCACCATCAGTTCCAGTACTAATTGCAAGAAGAATAACTTCGTATTAAATAATTCATATCAAAAACAAAAAAAAACTTTTTGAATTCTTAATGCATTTTAAAATAGCGCAATTTTATGTTACATAATTTTAGGATCTCAGCAATTAGTAATTTATCTCATCCAGGTGATTTTTATTAATCTTAGCCAGATGTATTTATTGTTTTTTTTTTACTTTTTCACGCTTACTTTACAACACATAGAAATAATTAAATCTTGCCATTAATCCCTACAAATAAACATATATAAAGAGTATTTAATACCTGTAAAACAATATTTTTATTATAGAAATTCGAAAAATAATTATTACCAGACCGAACCGAAACTGTCAATATTGCTTTGTTTTGTCGATATCATTTGTTTATAAATATAAATTAAGTATATTTTTCTCGTAGATCATTGCACGTAGAAATTTTATAGTCATAAAAAATATATTTATTTATTATGTTGAATATGTGGATGGGTCCGCAGTGCTGGTTAACAGCTGGCATTTTATCCGTCGTAGCATACATATTTATTTTGTTCCTGACCGGTATCGGATTTTCATACATCGTCAGAGTAAGCTTATCCAGTTTCATGTAGAGAGTTGACTTTAACGCAATGTTTTCGTTTCCCTCTTCACTTGTTGGTTGTATGTGCGGGAGGTTAGGGAGATAACCATCAAGTGTCGACTGAAACGAAAACATTGCGTGTGAAGTGAACTCTCTTCACGATGAATGAAATCCGAAACAGGTCAGAAACAAAATATATATGCATGCTACGACGGATAGATAAAATACCAGCAATATTTATTCGTTTTTTTCAGAAATTACAAGATAAAATTCAACTAAAACAAAAATGCAATTTGTTAAGAAAATAGGTCTAGACATTTTTCTGATTTGAGAAGGATATTTGATGTAAAAAATGAACCTCCTTCTTTAGTTTAACTTCTCCATGAATAATTCTACATAATGGATATACAAGATTATAATTTTATTTCAAATAGATTAAATAATTTCAAATAAAATTGTCTAGTCAATGGACTTGAATATTATGATGTCATATATTCAAATTTATTAGAGATACGTTGTTTGTTTGTTTTTTTTTCACCCGAAAAAAAGATTTTTGACGGCCAGTGAAATATTCATTTTAAAATGTTTGTCCAGCCGTGGTTTTTGATTGTGCTGACTAAATCAATTTCAATAATTTTCCAATTGTATTAAGGATGTTGAAAAAGTATAGAATATATACGTATATTCAGTTGTTATTCACTATTTGCTGTTTAATGAGATTAGCTATAGCTTCCCTTTGATGGTGGCAACATTTCTAGCAAAATCAATTTACTTGGTAGACACTGGTTAATTTGTAGTATATCATTGTGTAAAGATATAAAAAAAATTTTTATTACTAGCAAGATGGATGGTTAGATTGGATTACTTTATTTTTTTTAAATGAGTTTCATTCGTTTAAATTAAAAACTGACTTAACACAACTTTTATTTATTTTTTTTATCAACTGAATTAAAATTATTATAAATATTATTAAAATATTTCTTATGAAAATGTTTAAATTTCTAAAAATAACCTCAGATAAATGCAAAAATATTAGGTACATCCCTATATTTCTGTTCTTGACAATTGTAATAATTAAAATAAATATATTATATAATATCAGAAGATATATAATAATGGTCAACTCCCTTCCCATAAAAAGTATAGTTTAAAATAAAAGTTAATTATGCATTAAATTCTAAACCAAATTTGTTTAAATGAGATATTCTTTGTATACATCACATTATGTTTGGCCATTTTTTGGATATAAATAAAAATTCTAACATTCAGGTTTATATAATAATAATAATAATAATAATAATAATAATAATAATAATACTAGTACTTTATTAATTAAATGATTATCATTCATACATAGAAAAAAAGATTAACAGAGTACTTATCGGCATGGATAAACATCCGTCAGCCGGAGTCGTTAATACAAATGAAAAACAAAATTTAAACAATGTATGTTTTATGCATAATTCAATTTTAATTTATATTTCCGAAACTTGAAAAAGAAAATAAATGAATAAATAATAAATGAATAACTACATAAGTAATAAAATAAATACACCAATCGACATTATATATAGAAATGAAAAGAACAAAACAAAAAAAGAAGAAAAAAAGCAAAAACTGGAATTAATTAAAATACATAAATACAAAGTATATATGAATAATAGAAAATTTAGGTTAGGTAGGTAAATCTTAAGATGAACTCCTATATCAGTTCATACCGGTAATTCCAGGCATGTCGAGCATATATTATGAGGATGAGGCAATTATTACTATTCAGCAGAGCTATGAGGTAAGGCCTTGTCAACACTCTCTGACCAAGATAGAGAATGCGCAATTCAGAGAGAATACTACATTCTGCTAAGAAGTGGAAAGCATTTTCCACAGACCGAGAATTACACAAAGAACACAGTGTAACATCCCTCTCTATCCAAGGAGTGTAGTTCAGATATAGCAATTCGCACCTGAGTTTAAATAGCCAGCGAAGTTCGCCTAGAGTTAAACCACAAGAGTTATCAGTTAGTAAACTGCACATTGAGTTAAAATTGCGGTTCATTTCTATATATAATAAAAAGTGTGTAGACCCCTCACTCCTCCTCACACTCCCCTCCCGATAGGCCGACCTTAATTTATCCAGTAACGGAAATATCTGACCCTTCCAAGTAGAAACATCAGTAGTCGAGTCAAAACTAGTTGAGTATTTTTGTGCCAGGGAAATCCAATTTTCAAACCAAAATGTGTTCTTTTTAATGACTTCATCCGCAACTATTTTAGGTAAACGGTAAGATGGGAGATTTAGGATACACAGGCAATATTTAAAATGCAACTTGAGGGTAAATACTTCGATCGGATCTACTCTCGTCTCTATGTGTAACATATAATTAGGGGTCGAAGAAGGAAGCAACAACAATTTTTTGATAAAAAATCTTTGAAGCTTCTCCACTAACTCGTAGCGCTGATATCCCCACACTTGAGCGGCATAACACACAATGGATCTGTATATTGAATTGAAAAGTTGAAATTTGAATGGAAGAGGCACCAGACTCTGGGAGAGAAAACCAGCCCATACACTATTAATTGCATACTTAGCAGAAGATACCTTGTCAGTGAGATGCGTGCTTAGCGAAAGTTGTGGGGTCAAAGTAACTCGAAGATATTTATAATGACTTACAACCTCAATACGCTGCCCCTTGTAAACCCACTTTTCATTTGCAGGAAGCCGGCCATCTCTACGAAAAACAACAATTTTGGATTTGTTCAAATTCAGTGACAAATTCCAGAGATCACAGTATGCCGCCAGATTGTTAATATTTGTCTGCATGGTAACGGGGTTATTAGAAAGCGACATCATCGGCATGCATTAAAATCTTGATGACAGTATTGCCAACGCGTACACCACCATCGAGAACATTGGGGAAGTCGTCAAGGAATATGGAAAACAAAAGAGGGCTTAAAATGCACCCTTGCCTGACACCAGTCCTTATCGGAAAGCATTCCGATATGCCTTTGCAACCTCGAACAGCGGCTTGAGAGCATGAATATAACGATTTCAAGGTACTAACAAATTTTGTTGAAACGCCTATGTTATATAGTTTAAGATACAGAGCTTGTCGGTCAATGTGGTCGAATGCTGCTTTAAAGTCAATGAAGAAACAATATACTTATTGCCCTTCTTTAAAAATCTCAATTTTATAATATTAATTAAAGTAAACAAATTATCTATGGTTGAATATCCTCGCCCAAACCCCGCTTGATACTCACTTAGCAGATTATTGTCTTGAATGAAAGACTCGAGGCGCCGAAGAAGGAGACCAGAGAATATTTTTCATTCAGGTTTATATATGAATTTGTCTATTTCCGTGTTAATTAATTTCTTTTTTGTGGTTGGGTTTGCAAAGCTGGAAAGCGCCGGAGATATAATTCCGTGATAGCCTGCTTTATTTTGTTACCACAACATGACCCAAGTTAAGAGAGATGTTACTAATTTATTTCACCAAGGACAATAATTTCTAAGCAGATTGAACTAAGAAGCAGAACTAGCAAAATCCAGTAGAATTTGCGATGAAAACTATTAAAAAATATTGACTTTATACCATAAATATAAAAAATTCCCATTATTCGCTCTAAAAAAAAAAAAAAAAAAATACAACCCTTAATAGAAATAAGAAGAGTTATAAGAAACTTGGTGAATGAAGAATATTAGTTCTGTGCTATACTTGCTTATATTAAGAATTTTTTAACGAAATTTAATCAAAGTTTTGACTTGTAGTAGGAAATTCTCAACATCCTTTTTTATCTATAAACTTTTTTGCTACTTTTCATCGGGGTTGTTCACAGCTGTACATTTTGTGCTTAAATTTGTAATATATTATTACTTTATCTAAATGTTCGCCAAATCCCAGGTACATCATAAATCATAATAACATCTTAAATCCTAGAGCCAAACTTTCTTGTAAAACTTGTTACATACACAAAAGTGTTAGAGAACGATTCAGACGCTATAGTTTTCGAAAAATGTAATAAAATAACAACAATTTTATAGCAATCCGTCCACTATTACGTCATTCAACATGTCATATAAGGCGTAATACATTTCACATGCTCACCACCGTAGTGGGGGTAGATCTTTGATCCGCCTAAATCAAATCCCTAGAAAATTAGGAAGGAAAAATTAGTGGAAGTTTCAATATATATATTATAATCAGGGCTAGAGTCTTAGGTCAGTCCATAAGAGTCTTAAAGCAGTTATCTACAGTCTTTAACAAGTCATCAAGAAAGGAATCTTGAAACAAACAATTTCTGCCAGTTCACGCTGTTATTTCTACTTTGACGCAACTACTTATTTATATATCAGTTCTGTAAAGTCCTTGCAGTACTCACAGTCTCAGTTTAGTCAGTGATTAGTCAGTATATTTTTCTCTTCCTCATTTCTCTGTCCGACCCAATATAAATCCATTCCCTCCATTAATTCATCACATAAAGAGATATAAATTTCAATTAGAAAAAAAAAAATCATTTTGTTATTTTTAAAATTAACTTTATAAAAGAAGTAATCTTTTAGTACAATAATTCAAAGTAAATTTTAAAGGCCGGTTGTAATTTTAATAGAACAGGAATGTAGGAAGAACCCTAAAAGTAGTGTGTGTGTGTGGAAATGCGGCCTACAGTGGCGCCAAGTCCTGCTGCGGTAGTGAAATATATCCCTCTTCCCATAGCTTCTACAATTCTCTGCTATAAAAAGTCCCATGGAGAGAGTAGAGCTTTAAATCCATTGGACCTCCTACATTCCGCTGTACAGTATTTAGCAGCTTTCAGTATTTACTAACTGTATTTATTATATTTCTATTGTTTTCAATAGGCAGTTGTTTTCTAGAATTCGATATTTATTATTATACGTTCAAATTTATAACAGGAATTGTTTAGATAGAGAGAAAGTTCACGTGATTAACAAATTCACATGTAAAATAATAAATAATTCTTTTACAGCGGAGAAAGTTTATATATATATATATAATCGAATAATGATGTAATTAGAAAACTTTTTGCCATCACTCGTTGGAACCTAATGGTTATTCGTTTTTGATGCGAAAATATCATGATTCGATTTCCGTGGGAGCAAAGAGGGATTTGATTAAGCATTGTGCGACAAAGTTGGTAACAAAAGTAAGTACTAAGTGGCAATGGGAACAGCGGCGATTAAATCCCCAATAAAAAATCATCGTCTGGCAAACTTTTATGGGCCAAAGGGTTTTTTTACTTTCTCTTAGGGAAGTGGTTGGCATACTGGACTTCCACGCGGAGGACCCGGGTTCGAGTCTAGCTGTGCTACCCTTAGATTTTGTTCTTCCTAGGAGCCTCTACAGCTCACTGTCCATTGATGGAGAGTGTCGTCAGTAACGAGAGAACACTGCCCGGTGGCCGGCCGTGCACTGAAAAGGCTACAGCGTCAATGACCATAGATGTTGACGCGGCTTAAATTAAAAAAAAAAAATTAAATACTTTCTCTTACGTATAGTAAGAGGAAGTATTGTAAACGTGTCAAATTTTCAATAACGTATTTTTCACTGTAATACCAGTTTTGAGATCTGGTGAGTCTAAAAAAGTGATTTCTAGAAAACTGTCTATGCGTGTAGATGTATTTGAACAGTTTAGCTCAAAAACGAAAATTTGCAGAAAGTTCCGTTTAGATGGAATCCGACATTAAGTATCTGTCAAATTCCACAACCAATCAATCGTACCACTTTACCGAATGATTTTTCACTTTTTTGCGATATTCTCGAAAATTGTTCCAACGATTTTCATTAAGTTTAATTATATACACTACACATACAAAAAGCTATAACTTATATTTGAAACATTATATATTTGAAAAATTCATTTAAGGGCACTTTTTGGGGAGGGGTAGGATTAGGTTTTCCTCTAAAGTGCTATTTCATTTTATTACACACTTCTATTATTTATATAATATTAGATAGAATTGAATATTTTGTTGAAATTCCAAGTTTGAAGAAAATCAGATGACTGGAAGTGCGTTTTTACTGAAAAATTATTTTTCATTTTTCTCTAAAACGGCTCCAATATTTTCTTTAAACAAATTTTGTGAAATACACACAACATTAAACAGAATTTCAAGAAAATTAGTAAACAGGATGAGCGCTTTTCAGTTTTCGCTAATTTTCCCCATAAAAACCCAGACGAATTTCATTAAATTTGGTATACTAACTATCAAATGTATTAATTACAATTTTGTAAACTGCAATAGAGAAGTTGAGCGAGTGTTTCCCACCAATTTTTTTTTTAAAAAAAGGAGTTTTTTAT